>JANAVB010017840.1:0-45901 GCA_029216955.1 Iris pallida
ACCGGATCCTCGAGGGATCCATCAAATCCTGCTTGAAAACATAATCCCTCCAAGCAGTCACATAAGGCTGAGTCTTGACTTTGTCCTTTCGATGCATCAAATAATGATGGCTTGCCACTTCCTTGAAGACGGCCATCATCTCCGAGTTCTTATTTTCCAGAACCTGGATCTCTTTATTTGATGGAAAATATTCCTCGTACGGCTCTGAGCCCCAGGGAAGCTTGGACACTTCGTACATCTCGTGGAGAGCCAACCCCAACTCCTCCACGGGAGTGTAGAAGGTACCAGTCTGGGTAATGAACAACTCCAAGAGTGCAAGGAACATAGGCTTATTGAGATCCACGCTAGCCTGCGTGGCACGGATGGCGGCTGTCAGCCCAATCTCCTTAAGCTCAGCCTTGAACTTCGAAAGCACCCAAGTGGTCAACTCGTCCCACCTCGAGATATGATGACACCAACCTTCGACCCTAAAGCTATCTTTCGGATGTACGACCTTCGATGTCAACATCCGGCTCGCGAAGGTTGAAGCATTGAAGGCAAAAGTGTCAGTTGGGACTTCACTGTAGAGGCTCCCGGGATGCAAAGTTCGATAACTGAACGAGGGACCGGTTGGTAAAGCAGATAGGGTATCCCTTTGATTCGAGGTAGTCAATCGAAAGAGCACCTCCTAGGGCCCCTCCCTGAGAAGGAGTAAGATCCCAGGACATCCTTCTCTTCGAAGCTAGACGATAGAAGGCTGTCAGCGACAACTGGCGGTCGAGTTGTCGCATGTACAGCACCATGCCTTTTGCTGAAAAGAACTAGTCTTCTTTGACCTTCAGTATCTTCGCTTCCGTGGAGATCAGACGGTCACCAAACAAAAAGGCGGGTCTCAAGAAGGTCACATACCCGGATTCAGCAGATTTCAGTTTTTCACTCTCCATCATACTCTGGAGGAAAGTCGGCAACTGGTTCTGGATCTGCAGCACCCTTTCAGGAGGTTGATCCTGTAAGATAACACCCTTGGCAGGATTGACAACAGCCTCGTCAAAATCAACTCCCATTTGACAAAGGGAAGCATCCAGAAGGACCTCATTCAGCAGCGAAATCGTCATCGATACTGGCACAACAAAAATTAAAGGTCAGGCAAAAAGACAAAGTGTGTCAAAGCAACCTGGTGCATCATCAGGGTGTAAACCCATGCGCCTCAGTGAAAGACTTTGGCGTATCATCAGGGCATAAACCCATGCGCATCAGCAAAGGCTTCGGCGCATTTAGGGTGTGAACCCATGCGCATCCGCAGTTAAACCTCGGTGCATGATAAAGGCCTAAACCTATGCACGTTGGCGGAGTGAAACCTCGGTGAGGACAGTGGTCCATGCACGTCGGCAGAAGAGAGTTGTCAACTCAGTCGCATGATCCAAAGACCGCCTGAAGAAAGAAAGTAGTGGAAAAGATGACACCCACCCGTCACAGCAGGGCGAACGTCAGCCGGAGTCACAATGGTGATAGGGGCATCCCCCTCGGCATACTCCACCGGCTCCTTTTCCTTGCCGGCACCGCCGCGAGGAGTCTTGGGAGCCATTTCTTTGAGAGAAAAAAGTTAGGATTTTTTGAAGAAGAACTCTAAAGAAAGCAAAAGCAAGGAGAAAGAAGAACTCTCTCTCCATTTCTTGCCTATTTATAGGGCTTGGTCGTACGCGTGACCCGATGATGTGTGATCTCAGCCGTCGCCTCGAGTTCTGTGAAGAGATAACAGCAAATAAAACCAAAAGATCATCATTAATCTTTTCGGTTACCGAGGCATCATCATATGCATTAACTGAGAGGAGCATGCGCTCGAACAGGCATGCGCCCCAACAGTCATGTGCCCTGACCTCCATGCTTCTTATTCAAAGTATTCCAAAACTTACCCAAAAGTTTTGAAAACTTTGAAGGGGGTCTTGTAGAAGCATGGAATTTCACAACCAGAAGGCCCATGCGCCAGACATACATACGCCAGAGCTGGGACAAAATACTTCACAGCAAAAGCAACAAATATAGACATGGAAAGAGAACTTTTTATTTCACATATAAAAGTCTATTACATGTCTAGAGAAGGCTGTACAAAGGAAAACTTCTACAAAGGAAAGATCCTAAGTCTACGGCCAGCAGCCACCATGCGCCTCCAGCCAGGCGCAGCAGTCACCATGCACCTCCAGTCAGGCGCAGCAGTCACCATACGCCTCCAGACAGGCACAGCAGTCACCATGCACCTTCAGCCGGGCGCGTCCCCCCATGCGCCCTCGGCAAGAGTATCCCTTCAGCAGCTCAGTTATGTGCATCCCCAGTTATGTGCATCCCTTCAGCAGCCCAGTTATGTGCCGCTCTCCCAGCCAGGCTCACCTGATAAATGCTTCGACTAATGAAGCATTTAACCCTCTGGCTGGAACCGAGGAAGAGAAGAGCACCGCAAATCTGTGGCCAGGGGAGGCTTCGAAAGAGCCTCCAAAGACCAAGGAAGACCGTAATCGAAATACGGCTAAAGGAGCAGCTTTCAACACAACCAGAGTGGGCAACACCCACTTTGAAGGAAGAAAGAGCCTAGTACCGCCATTCCGATCTACGGCCCTTCCGGAACAACGGAGACGAGGCCCGAGCATCCGTATCTTTGGATGCAACAGACACCTTCCGCCTGCCTCGGAAGCCCTCGACTCCATCTTTTGGATGTAACAGTCATCTTCAAGTGCATCAACAACGACATGGCGTCTCATCTTCACCCTCGGGAGTACTTCGTCAACAGAATGCACTCAAGTACCCAAGTTCATGTTGGAAGTACGTGAGAGAACGAGAAGCAAACCCTCTCTCCATGTCACTATTTATAGGCCGGGCAGATCAAACCCACGCACCAAATGGATGGCTCTCCGAATTCTGAGCAATGAACTTGCATTTAATGGATAAACCGGACGCCTCGAATTCAGCCAAACGGCTATTTAAAGCACTCGAGGAACGAAACAGCCGCACGCGCCCTTCGACTTCAGGCGCATCATACAGACGCGCCCATCAGAACCAAGCGCATCACAGAGGATGCGCCCCCATGCGTCCCATACCCAGTGGAATGCCAATCGACGCGCCCCTTCAGCTGTCCATCGAATGTCAGAAATATTAAATGCTGAACTGACAGAGTTGGCAGCACACCTCCCAAAGTCTGAACAGTTGACAGCTTTTTCAGAAAACGAAGCGTCGGCAACGTCAGCATCATCATGACTTTACTTCGACGGCTACTGCTACGTAGCCACTCAACCACCCGCATGCGCCTCTACGCCATGCGTCCAAATTGCTGTGCCTCAAAAGCCATGCGCCTCAGACTCTTTACTGATCCCTAAAGACAGAAGGATCCATTTGAAGCTCTGCATGCGCCTCAAAAGCCATGTGCCCCAGACTGCTCTCTGATCCCAAAAGACAGAAGGAAAGTCGCCTGCATGCGCCTCAAAAGCCATGCGCCCAGAATGGTTGACTCATAAAGGTTACGAGCCAAAGTCTCCTCATGCGCCCAATCCCAGGCGTTCTACCAGATCATTCCCACCAAATGAGATCTCCGAGCCATGGGTCGATGACACATGTCCTTTGACTCAACTCATCCAAGATCTCAGCAACAGAAAGATCTTCTTCTCTGCTACGTGCCGGCTCACAACAGCAATATGAAGAAGTCAACACCTCATCAGGGCGCATCACCCATGCGCCTATCAGCAATCTCTACGTGGCGTCCCCACGCACCAGCGTATCCTATATGCGTGCATGAGCAGCCAACCTGCCCAGCTATAAATAGAGGGATCATTTTCTTCTTCCACACCTACACACACGGACAAGACAGAGAACATCCAACGAAGGAACATATCACCAGAGAGGCAGATACAGACACTCAACGTCTTTCTCCTCTCAGCAAGCTCCAGCACCCAGAGCAATCCAAACCTTCAGAGAACCAATAACTGTCGTCAGCTCGTCAACGGAGTCAACGCATTACCACTCGCTCCATCGACACAAGGGACCCAGATAAACAAAAGTGTACTCCTAGGACTACGTCTAAGTCCTATATTGTAACACTGTTCTGTTTGTATTGAAATTACATCAAAAGATTTTAATGGCAAACAGTTATGACTAGGGTTTTAGAGACTCAAGCAGTTACAAAACTGGACGAGCCATGGACATGACTTGAACAGTGTGGGAAATATTGGGGGAGGACAGTCGCTAGTGCGTATGGGAATCTAAACAGGTAAACCACAGTCCGGATGGAACTGTGGCGATATTTTTGTAGATGCCCTCTGACGTTTTGACGTTACGGACGAATACAGATGACTAGATGCCAGTTACGTACACATAGCCTAAAATCCCACCCATGCGCATGAAAGTTATCCTCTAAATTGCATATTAGGCGGTTAGAATCTCCTTTGCATATTTATGTCTAGTTTATATTATTTTATTCTGACAGTTCATATTAGCTTGTTTTTCTGTATCTTGCTATGTCCGTCTGAGGACCTGGTTTTTCCCCAGGTGTATGTTCATGTCTTCCGTAGGTATTCTAGCCAAGGTCGTGGTCTTCTCCATTCCTTCGAAGACGATTGCGCTTGGTTCTCTTGCCATTTTTATCGCTCAATTTCTTGTAATTTCTTTCATTGAGATAGTTGGTAGTGGACTTTGTCTCCGCCCAACGATGTATCATAAATATTTGAGTTGATATTTATTATTATTCTTTTCATTAGATGAGATTTAGTTTGTCTTGGATTACTATATTTTACAGCTTATGTATTCATACGAGACTTATGTATTTCGTATGAATACAGCTGGCATGTCTACGTTCTTAGTCCTACATATATTGGGACTGGGGCGTTACATAACTCCTCCTGAAGATTATCGTAGAGGAATGTCGTCTTTACGTCCATCTGCTCGACCTCCAATTCGAAACTAGCTGCCAATGCTAGCACCACCCGAATAGACGACTGCTTAACGACCGGCGAAAAGATCTCATCATAATACGCCATTTCATTGACCGTAGCCTTTAACTACCAGCCTCGCTTTGTATCGAGGGCGAGTAGCATCTTCCGTCTGCTTCACTCTGAATACCCATCAATTCTTCAAACCCTTCTTGTCCTTTGGCAACCACCAGCTCGTAAGTAGAATTGGCGTGTAAGAAACCTATCACCTCCTGCATAGCCTGCATCTACTCCTGCATGTGTTTCTTCCCAGCCTCTGCAAAACTTTTGGGCTCTCCTCCATCAGTTAGTAGCACATACTCCCGGTGAGTATCTCGTAGATGGTCGACGCTCTCTGTCCTCCTTCTCAATGGAGCCACTGTACTGGTTGTATACCAACAGCCTCCTCCCTTTAGGAACTGTCCCGACATGCTCATCCTTCTGAGGAACACCCTGACCACCATAAGCAGGCTGATGATCAAGGTTGGAAGCAACTCCATGTATTGGCTCCCCGTAACTGGATCCTCTGCGATGTCCTCTGGAAATTGCACGAAGCAAAATGACTCTAACTTAGGCAATTCCTCAGCCTCAGAAGGCGTCTCGGAATCCTGAGCATTGGTCATGGTCTGATCCTCGACGAATACCATATCCCTACTTCTGTAGAGCTTTCTTCCCACTGGGTCGTAAAGTCTATAGCCAAACTCATCCCGACCGTAGGCGATAAAAACGTATTGCCTCGCCTTCGGCTCAAGTTTGGACCACTCGGCCTTCGGTACATGCACAAAGGCCTTACAACCAAACACTCGCAGGTGATTGTATGACGGTTCTTTGCCGTATAATACTTTGTCAGGCACATCACCCTGCAAAGGAGCACTAGGAGATAAATTAATAACATAAGCAGCTGTGAGAAGAGCCTCACCCCAATAACTGCTTGGCAAATTTGCTTCTGACAGCAAACACCGCACTCTCTCCATCAGTGTCCTGTTCATGCGCACCTCACACCATTGAGCTTGTAATGACCCGCTCCGTCCTAGCGGAACGTCGATTCAAACGGCAAGTGCAACGACTCGAACGAGCCGTCGACCCGAAGAGTTGGCATCGACCTGATGAAGAATCGATGCAAGACTTACATTGGCCCGTCAAAGATGAATCCAGACTTAGACTTTCAAAGGCGCACTCGGAGTGTCGCTCGGCCGATGCAAACATGCTAAGGTGGGTGGCTCCGATGAACCCGTCTTTGCTTAGCCTAGACACATAATAATACGGACACTATTGCTAGAGTCGCAGGCGTCAACACCGCGCATGCTAATAAACGAATGACTCAATGCACCTAGCTAAGGGAATAATCCCATCTTGTATGCTGGTATAGAATATGGAAAAGAACATGGAAATTGTGAGAACTCTCGCACCGCGCTCCACGCTCGTGCTAAGGCACAAGCTTACGTTTATGTCCCTTATGCGTTCAACAATAAAACAATGAATAGTTTACAATAATGAAACGGAAGACTATCAACATAGTCGTTTCGAGTAGATTTAGCAACATTGGAAGACTATGGGACCGATGGGTCGCCAAGGTGACTCCCGCACGGGAAGTTGCATAATGTATAAATGAAAGAATGAACGAATAAACGAGTGTAAGAATGAATCAACGAATGGATGAATACGAAAATGAATCAATGAATGAATGGATAAGTGAAAGGAAGAAAAGAAGGAATGAATAAAAGATAAGAAGGAAATGAATGGTTAGCGACAGGTGTGACGGGCACGTACAACGGGGCTCGCTACCGCGCTGCCACTACAAGAAATTTGGGTTTCCGTGACAAGTGTTTTGTGACAAGTGTAAAACTTGTCACTGAAAGGGATATTTTTGTGACAAATAATTTTGTTGTCACTCATAGTTTGATTCTGTGACAACAGTGGTTTTCCGTCACACAATTAAATCATTTAGTGACCATGTTTTTATTGATCGTCACTTAATGTTGTCACTGAAATAAAATTTAAGTTTTAGACTTATGTCAAAGACAAGTTATGTGTGATAAGTGAAAATACTTGTCACTTAAGGTGTTTTTATAGTTACAAGAAAATATTATCGTCACATAAAAGTATTAGCCACAAGATTTAAATTTTATTCATGTCACTTAAAAGTATCTTTTAGTTAGCAAATAATTCTATGCCACACAAAAGTATTAGTCACAAAGAAGAAATTTATTTCTTGTAACAAAAACTCACTACACCAAAATGGATAATTTGTAACAGTTAGAGTTGTCCAATACCGACATATTAAAATTGTCGTTGTATTTTCGATGGATCAAAATTGTTATTTAACATCAAAACCTATCTTCTAAAATATTAAATTTGAATTTGATGTACAAAAGTAGTTGTTTAATTTAAATTTTTGTCCAAAATTTTGGCCAAATCCCGAGCCCGCTGGAACCTGCTCCCAAAACTTCTCCAAAATTTTTCTTTTCTTCTCAACTTTTCTTCCCAAAAAAATTCTCCCCTTTTCTCAATCCCCTTTTTACCATGGCAGTATTTGGCCGATGGATCAATTGGAACCCATCTCCACCGCCATCAGTTAGCTATAGAGCACCACCTACACGTTCGAGAAGATCCGGAGTTCGGCTATAACAGGAGTTCGGCTACAACAGGACGACGGGGTTCATGTGGTTCGTCCAGAAGAAGAGCACCACCTACACGTTCGAGAAGATCAAGCGCAAGGTGTCCTACGCCGCGGAGCTGACCGCGTTCGTGGGGCCTCGGTCGATCAAGAAGCTGATCGGACTGAAGACCAGGGAGCTCCTCATATGGCTCACCATCTCCGAGCTGTACTTCGCAGACCCAACCACCAAAGAGCTCACCTTCAAGTCCCCTACCGGCATCTCCGACACCTGCGAGGCGGCGGTGTTCGACCTCGAGTAGTAGTAGTTAATAGCATAGAGAAAGGAGAGCATTAATAGTACGTAAAAGCTAATTTGTACGCAGACAGACTCACCCGTCCGTCATGTGGTCCCACTCCATTGGTGGCGACACGTGACGGATGTGCTGGCCCCGCATGCGGACAACGTAGCAGTAACTAATAATAATGTCCTCTATCTATGTTACGATGGCAGATTCCTCTGAAGTGGCACATTGATATGGCCTTCAAAGAACTAAAGATAGTCGTGGCCTCGGATTCGTAGATGGGGGAGGAGGCGATGACCTTATGGAAGAGGTCCGGACGGCATGGCGTGGATCCAGAGGGGATGATTCAGTACGTATATGTTGTCATCAATTTCTCATGAGTTGTTTTGATTCAAAATGTTTATTTTAATTTTGGATTTATTTGGGAATTATTCGATGCACGCTAGGTGTTCGACGAAAATCCTGTGTCAAAATGAAGAAGTTACTCCTCCTTAGAAACCAACACGAACAGTTTTAATGTGTTATCCTAGACTAGCATATTCTAAGGGAGCGATAAATGAGTAATCACTGAAGGCTGACCACAAAATTTTTGAATACCGGTGAAGAATTATGAAACCCCGACAAAATATAGGCAATGGGCTTTGCAAGTATTAGATTCTTGTACAAGAGTATTCAACTATGTATCTTGAATATATGATGGGTTTTTTTTTCTGAAAAAAATCTCAAACTTTAATAATGTACAAATGGTTCAGTTTTATGCTCTTTTGATTCCATGTCATGTCCTATACTAGCTTTAATCTTTTGATTACATGTCATGTTCAATGGGTTTTAATTAATGTACTCTATTTATCATTGAGATTTGAGACCATAGAACATTCTTGTCCAGTGATAAGCCTACAATTGAAGTGACAGTACAGTCAAGAAGATGTGGTTGATAACCAAAACATATATAAATTTAGACAACTTAGTTTTAGCTTTATTATTGATGACTCCAAATTTATAAGGAACTCTGAAGTATCAAATACTTGGAGGATTCCAGCAGTATCCATATGTACCTTAGCACGTACATACATAGACTTATATAGAGAGAAATAACAAGTATGATTCTTTGATGACCAAAGAACATTGCTGTCCAATGATAAGCCTACAATTGAAGTGATAGTACAATCAAGAAGATGTAGTTGATAACCAAAACATAGATATAAATTTAGACAACTTAGTTTTAGCTTTATTCTTGAGTTTAAGTACAATTTTGATTAACGAGCTGAAGTTCTAGTTAAAAAAAAGGTAGCTTAAGTATAAGTAACTCATATTGCAGCTAAGAAAGCAATGCATGCAGCAGAAACATGTTAGACAACACATTACTACAATTTGTATAACCATAAACTGCCTTCATTGATGAGAGATCGGATCATAATTCATAAACAGTAAATTGATAGAAAAATGTAGCTCACTACTTATACTAAAATCATAATACCTTGAAATATTCATACGCTACGTCCAGGCGGCAAGAACCCACCATACCAGTTGGAATATTCAGCTTTTTAACATATGAAACTGTTGAGAGAGAACCAAGGTTAGAGGCTGCTTTTTTGTCATGCCATTAAAAATAAGAAATTATTACCTCTCCTCTCCAAGTAACTATAGTAATACCCTGATCATGAGGTCATACTATTTGTATTTTATAATCCATAAACAAGTTCCAACTATGTCAAAAAATATCTTCAAAGTACTCATGGTAATCATAATACTGTTAAACTTAAATCAGAAACTATATTCAGTAACATGTACCAATTCCTTCATATAAAGTATGAAGCAAGAACCTACTATTTCTAAGGAAGCATACTGCATCCAATTCAGAACCAATTAGCGTTTCAGATTTAACTTGCTCTGCATTACCAACCTTAAACCAAACAAAGATGCCATTGATTATTTTTTTGTGTCAATCCTTTTCTCACATAAATCATTTAAAGAATGCATCAATGACAAGACAAAATCTTTCTACAATCTACATCTAGCTTCCCCCTCGTGTTAGAATAAGTAAGCGCATTATTATTCACTTTTCATTAATAGTTGCAGAGAAAATTTAAAGGATAGGATTCAAAGGAAGGCACCAACAAGAAGGTCAACAAGGATATAAGAATTTTGCTTGCCCATAACCAGGCCGTCGTACTGCCATGAAATTCCACAACACCCTGTCATCCATATAGGAATGCTTTTTCTATATTCTGACTATCAAATTCAATAACAACATGAAAAGATGCATAGAATTTGTGTTTTGATATTGTTAATTGTCTTCATATTGGTATTGATGTTATTGAAACAAAATCTAGTTATCTTTTGTTGTTTGATGGTTCCATCTATTTGTTAGGTTATAAGAAATAAAGCCCTACTACTACGTACATATCTGACTCGTGAAGCAGAGGTGATGTTTCGCTCCTAAAGGTTGTTTATATCCAGTTCATAAGCATGCTACAAATTTTTCTAAACTTGCATTTCTGTAGTTCAGGAAATTCAAAAGATCATAGCTTTTGAAGGAGCATTTGAGAATATATTTAGCATTATTAAGGAGGAAGGAGGTTCTGATGGAGGTGTTGTTGTTCAGGTGATTTTTTTGTCCTCTATTATCCAGAAATTTTTTTCTGATAATATTATCTGCTTTTGAGTTTCAAAATTGAAACAATACTCATTCTATTTTCTGCTTAGTCAAGGAAAGTAATCACTTCCTATACAAAATATATTTTGATCTTTTATTGGATACCATGCCATATTCAGAATTCACACAATGGACATCATATTTTATCATGTAATTTGATACTCAAGACATACTAATCGTATGAAATGATTTAGTATCACTAGTAGATGTTTGACGATCCACTTGATGTACTTCTCAGTATTATTTTATTTACGACTACCAGATAACCCAATGTTGCATAAATGTTGGTACTTCTACATAGGATGAAGCCATTCTGAATCTGTTTAATTTATAGGTCTCTCTTCCAAGTCTTATTGATATAATGATCCATGACACATATCATCAATCAGCACCATAATGTACGAACAAATCTTTATATCTTGAAAAGTAGACCCTGACCAAGAGTCATAGGATTGTTGTTATTCAAGGTTCAGATTCTAGTAGGTTTATCCAAATATAAGGATAAGAAGACAATAATCAACTTCCTCTTTACTCCTCTGGATTTATTTCCATAGATGTACTCTTCCATAAATGATATTCTTTGCAGTTAGCTTTCACTTATTAGAGCCAATTGACATAACCTTTTATTTCAAACTATAGAATTAAGTGTGCAAAACTTAAATTTGTTGATACTTTTTCATGCCAGTTATTTAATTGGATACTTGTATTTCCTCCAAAGTAAGAATATCATGTGTATTCAGCTTGAATATTAAATATTGCACGAGATATAGCTCACTTATGCCGTTGTTGAACAGAATTGTCTACAACTGCTGAATATTCTTATTGCTAAAAATACATCTAATCCTATTGGCTCAGGTTCCTGCTAAATTTGTTTACTACATGTATGTTCAAAGGAAATTCTAAATCTATTGTGAACTTTAACTCTCTTTTTATTTGCACTGAAGAAGAACATCCTGGACCATTTCTTAACAATTGGTGTCGATCATGGGCTTTAGTTGTTGTATGATGTTTGGTAAGATAGTCCAACACAAAATACTTGGATGATATATATATATATATATATATATATATAGATATATATATATATATATAGTCCAACACAAAATATGGATATATATATATATATATATATATATATATATATATATATATATATATATATATATATATATATATATATATATATATGACACCCATGTCTCCAAAATAGTATAACACAGAATACTTGGATATGTGACACCTGTGTCAAGTTAACATGTCTCCAAAATAGTCCAACATAGAATACTTAACACATGACACACATGCATGGCCATATTAAGTAGATGTTTATGAAAATGTGTAATGATCCTTAAAACCTATATTGCATGGATACGACACAACATAGTAAGGGCACGACGAGATGGACACAACACCTATTTTGGTGTGTCCTATTATATTTTGGTCCTTTGGAGCATAGTTTAAAGTATCGGCCGATACCAGTTCGATAGAGCCGATATCAATACGGTTTGGCATGTCCTGATTCGATACCGACCGATACCCGATACCGACATTGGGGGTCTCTTTTTCGATCAATTTAGCTAAAAAATAAAGGAAAGAGGACAAATCAAGAAGAGTTTAAAGCATAATAAGGTTGTAAAAGCATATAAAATAAGAAAATTATTTTATTGCATGTAAACCAATCGGTAAGGGTGACTACTATTTTATTTAATTTCAAAACTACTAAGAAATAATACTAGAATACTTAAAAGTGATGCCTTAATGTATAAATATATTTTAAATGTTAATAATTTATTAATTGTTTTTTTTACCAAAAAATTTGATATTTCGATCCAAAGCCACCGATACTACCGATATTGTTGATACCGATACTTATAGGAATGGTCCGATACCGATTTCGATACCGATACTGTGAACCTTGTTGAAGTGTACATGATGTGTCTGACATGACATGTCTCAAATTTTTGTAGTGTCCATGCTCCCTAGATTTTAACCAATTGCCTCAAATATTGCTTAAAAGTTTTCATGCATTTAATTTCACACAAGCTACACGTCATAGCTTTCCTTTAAAAATGTTGACATATATTTGGAATTGTGATAAGCATCGGGGACTTGATTTGAGGACTACACTCGAAGTTTTTGGAAGTTCCAATAATTTATACCCGAGGCAACCATAAACCTGTTACTTTATTACCATGTGAGAACCATCTTAACATTAAGAGATTAAGCTAATACGCAAGAGCTACAAACTCCGGTAAGTGTTCGAAAACAAGATACCTCATATTTTATTTATCGTAGTAAATGTAAAGACACTTTACCTTTGGCTTTTGAACCGAACTGCAAACATTTGTGTCATTTTCTCTATTCTCATTGCTTCTATTGTAGAAATTCTTGAATTTTTTTCTTGTATATATATTTACGTAATATTCTAAACAATCTCTTTATTAATTTATGCAGGTTATTAAAGATTGATCATCGCCAAGACATGAGCTGCATATGCAATTGATCATCAGTTTATATTTACAGATTACTCTAGGTTTTATGTTCCAGCTACTTTGGACACTCTTTTTTTATAAGTACTCATATTA
This sequence comes from Iris pallida, assembly GCA_029216955.1. Taxonomy (NCBI): domain Eukaryota; kingdom Viridiplantae; phylum Streptophyta; class Magnoliopsida; order Asparagales; family Iridaceae; genus Iris; species Iris pallida. The sequence goes on from JANAVB010017840.1 coordinate 13,071, forward strand.
CTTCTCTTTACGTTATATGTACTAAATTTTGTGGAGCAATATAATTACTTTTTGAGGATTGGTATAATTACTTTTCATGTTGTTGTTGTCTATAATTACTTCAGAATTAGTCGCCTATATAAAGACCTTTTATAATTTGTGAAGGTTAGTTCTGGTTTACATTGGAAAGTCGATGGGGTGTTCTTGAAAGAAGAGCACAATCATGCATACCCTCTTCTAGAAGAATTGTGTGATATTGTATTGTGTGTTTTTGTGTTTTAATGTATAATGACAATGACAAAAAATAATTACTCGTGACAACATCGATTTGCCATCAAACATATAAAGTGTACACTACGGTTACAACATTTACCTTCACTAAACATATAAGTATATAGTGACAACAATGGAAGTGTTACTGTAAGTATTTACAATGATGACATGTACTTGTCACTAAACATATATGTTTATTGTGACAACAATATAAGTGTTACTAAAATTATTTTGTGACAGCAAACGTCGTCACGAAAATAATTTTTATTTTTTTGTCAATTTTTTTATTTTTAATTACATAAATGTGATTTGTGACAATATCGTGCGTCACTTATAATATTTTTAGTGACAAATTTGTTGTCACGAAAAGTTTACTATCACTGACAACATATTCTTGTCACAGTAGAGAACTTTCTGTGACAACGAATTTTGATCGTCACCTATACTTTTAGCTACGGAGGTATAGGCTACGAAAATAAGTCGTCACTGTACTCGTCACAGAAGATGTGTTGTGACAACTTTCATAATTTCTGTGACAACTTTACATGTAACAGAAACCATGTTTTCTTGTAGTGTGCACAGACGCCAACCTGGTCGATAACGCATTATGGCTAAGGGTTAGCCTATGGCTCAAAGACAGCCGTTAAGTTAAAATGACAATAAAATACGAAATGGTCGTGGACGGCTCGTGCACGAGCGAAAAGGGATTCCAAGGATAACGAACGACGTTTTCGTGGCCGGCCTAGGCGGAATCATGGCCTACGGGCGGACAGAATGTACGGGCTTGGGCACATAACCAAACGTAGGGCCGGTTATTCAATAGTCTATCAAGGTGTACCAACTATCACGCTTGATAGATGAGAATGCCACAGAAGAAAATGTCCAAAATGGCTGACATGCCAGCGACCGGTGCATATAGATTTAGGTGGGCTTTGCTGGTGGCAATCCACGTGCAAGTCCTTGCATTGAAATCAAAGTAGTATAAAGTTAACTGAATGAAGCGCCTTATGAATAGGCTTGAAATAACGCACAAAACGATAAGGAGTACTTCGTGCTAATGAATTTGAAAACGCGCCTACGACGCGTTAGAATCTAAGGCAGGAACATGCCCTTGTAACTGAATGTTTACGTGAATCATGTTAAGTTGAAATATTGAATTGTTGACTAACTTGGTTTATATTGAACAGGGAAGGCCGGACGGTAAGTATGGGTAAGTCGTACATTCATTTCCATGCACACACTTGAATATGGCAACACGAGATAGGCTATGAAATATGCCATGAAACTGATCCTAAGGCAAGATTAGAAAGACAATGAATGATAGAGATGCACATAAGTAAACAGAACGTGTTTGGTAATGATAGCATTGTGGGCGAGCTAGCCTCCCCACCAGTGCATAACAATGTACTGATAACCCCATAGTCTGCATGCAGGATGCAGGAGACGCGGCGGGTGCGGAGCTTTCATCGAACGTGCTAAGGCACGGAGCTATCTCTGGAGCCTTGGAGCGTTGCAAGGATGAAGCACCCTATACAGGACATAATGTATCGGAACATCGCCATGAATCATTCCATCTTGTAAGCCACTTGGCACGCCTTTTATGTTTCAGAGAGAGAGAGCTTGAGCGATTTGTAATGTCGACCTAGCGCCGCTTGTAAACTCCTTGAATATCGATAAAGAGTTAAATTCGCTTCAATTTGTGTTCATTACTTTCCGCTGCAAATGGGGACACTCTGTACGACTTGTGGTCTAGCTCAAATCAGCCGTTTCTGGACTTAGCCTTGCACGGCGAAACCTAGGCCCGTGCGGCATCACGCCTTAGCGAGGACGATCGCTCCTGCGGGAGCGGGCGTGACAGATTGGTATCAGAGCACGGTTTTACGTCCTTGGACTTCAATTCGATTTTCTCAGTTTTGAAAGCTCGGTTTTGAAACAAAAGAAGTGTATGCTCTCTCTCGTTGTGCCTTGAGATGTTCCATACAATAAGTCTAATATTTTCAAAAGCTCGTACAAGTACTCGGTCGAATGGGATCGCTAGGCGAAGGCCTTTGTGCCGAACCATGACATACTTGAGTTGGAAGGAACCGATGCTAAAAGTTAGCAAAATGCAAGACGTGCTTGAATAACCTTATGCTGACAATAGCGAATGAGTACACGAGACCGAAGTATAGTTCGAACAGGATGGTTATGCACGCAGCCTTTTGGCTAAGTTGTGCCGAGTATCGCACCTAGACTTTCTGGTGCAAACGAGTTGCGAGTGAGATTGACTATCGCTTGGACGAGAATAAGGGAGACTTAGAACGTATGTTGATAGAGACGCTACTTGACCGACGCTAAAGCGAACACGGGGAAATGGTTCTTAGATTTTGAAGAATGAGCGAACGCGCAATTGGACATGTCGATCGGGAGTCGAATAACCTCTTGAGGATTTGTAGAATGACTTGACTCCGAGTGGTGTATGTGATAGCTTCGAAGAAGAAAAGAGCGAGTGTCGATGACTAGTCGAATGGCTCGAATCCTGAGTGGTGTATGGACGTTATAGAAATTGTTCGAGCGAGACTAAAGGATTTACGAATAGAACAAGTATGTCGGCAAGCGATGATATCGTGCAAGCCTTGGAATGAGTAACACTTAGTTGGTTTCGACTTCGAGAGTCTCAAACGAGATATCGTTCGGACGAGTTAAGAATGCGTAGTGCGAATCATAAAACGAATGGAGGTCTTGATGTCACGCCCCAGATCAGAATACTGGAGAGCGGGGGAATGACTCAGCCAGCTACGTATTACGGGTAGATGAATACCGTATAATACGATCAATGGTGTCTAAAAGATAAGGGGGTGCATACTACATGAAAGTCTCGCTATGGTCACTTCACATCTATTGTCTCAATCATTCAAACAAGAAGCAATAACAGAGAACATTTAAGAATAAGCAATAAGGCGTCCCAAATGCTTAGTCAAAATGTCTTGAGATCTGGCTTTACAAAACATAGCCAGATGATATAGCAACATATACACAATTGTTATCAGCTGCAGTCTGACTTAATTACAATTATGTAAAAGTAAGTACAAGACAATCCGACTAACATGTCGGTGCCAAACGGTAAAATATAAAGTAAGTAACAAAACGAGCGAGGAAGTAAGGAACCCACTCGAGTCCTCCTGCGATCATTCCTCTAGTATTGACCATCTTGGAGGTAGAAGTAAGCTGAGTCCTCGGGAACCGGCTCTAAATCTGGCCATGCGAAACCAGAGAGGTTAGACCTCTAATAGCAAGTACCGCAAGGAAGCACGATATGAGGAGTTAAAACCAGTAATAAGAGAATATGATATATAGATCTCTGCTTGCTACTAGGATTCACATAATGTCACGACACTTCGAACCAACCTCCCAACCAAACAAGGACAGAGGTTGGCCCGTCATGTCTCGACACTCTGATCATCTTAGTTAGTTAACAGAGTAGGTACAGTACACAAACAAATCAGTTTAACCGGCCATACAACTACTACGGCTTGCTACTGTGAATCCCAAGTTATCATGAATTATGCAATAAGGATTTCTCAGTTCTTACTATGGCAAGCAAGGCTAGTCTATCCAATCAATCAATTGCGCCAATCATGAATTAGACGAGTCCCAGCGGGACGCCCGTCATCAATATACAATTACAATAATATAAGCAGATACCGCTTCCTGCGTGTGGCAGAATTACAGTATCTGTGGGAACCAGCCGGCCTGTCAGGCACTAATAGTCCCAAAGAGGGCTGCCATGTAAGAACTCGAAATTCATACTCTCCATGCAATCATTATTTTATTTAACTTAGTAGCCTCTATGTTAAATGAAATCCATGTCGTGGATCATGTCATTCAGAATGAGTACTTCCGTACAAGGTACGATATGCCCAACTCTACAACGATATCCGTACGGTTAAGTTGTAGGTCTTACATAGCGTAATAACAATTAAAACTAAGCACGGAATAATCATGCCTTGACCATAGAGTACACATGCTGCTTTCATAAAATATAAATAATTATAGCCTACATGTATCTATATGTCAATATTCGGGATTGGCCAATCGATTGCAAATATGAACGTGTCTTATTCCATTTAATTCAATAAGACGACTAGCCAGTCTCTTAGTTCCATCTAGGAACGCATGATCAATAATTAATCAAGATAACAATCAATGTTAATTAATGCCAAATTCGGAAATAAAAATTGGAAAATAAATAATGATTGGAAATAAATAATCTCATGCGCTGTGGAAAATGATTGGGAAATAAATAATCTCATGCGCCTGAGGAATGGAGATTCATGCGGCTGTGGGAAATGATTGGGAAATAAATAATCTCATGCGCTGTGGGAAATGATTGGAAAATAAATAATCTCATGCGCTGAGGAATGAAGATTAATGCGGCTATGGGAAATGATTGGGAAATAAATAATCTCATGCGCTGTGGAAATGATTGGAAATAAATAATCTCATGCGCTGTGGAAATGATTGGGAAATAAATAATCTCATGCGCCTGAGGAATGAAGATTCATGCGGCTGTGGGAAATGATTGGGAAATAAATAATCTCATGCGCTGTGAGAAATAATTGGAAATAAATAATATCATGCGCTGGAGGAAATGATTGGGAAATAAATAATATCATGCGCCTGAGGAAGAAAGATTCATGCGGCTGTGGTAAACAAATCTCATGCGCTGTGGGAAATGATTGGGAAATAAATAATCTCATGCGCTGTGGAAAATGATTGGGAAATAACTAATCTCATGCGCCTGAGGGAAATGATTGGGAAATAAATAATATCATGCCTGAGGAAGAAAGATTCTTGCGGCTGTGGTAAATAAATCTCATGCGCTGTGGAAATGATTGGAAAATAAATAATCTCATGCTGTGGGAAATGATTGGGAAATAAATAATCTCAGTCTGAGGAAAATGATTGGAAAATAAATAATCTCATGAGCTGTGGGAAATGATTGGAAAATAAATAATTTCATGCGCCTGAGGAAATGATTGGGAAATAAATAATCTCATGCGCCTGAGGAATGAGATTCATGCGGCTATGGGAAATAATTGGGAAATAAATAATCTCATGCGCTGTGGGAAATGATTGGAAATAAATAATCTCATGCGCTGTGGAAAATGATTGGAAATAAATAATCTCATGCGCCTGAGGAATGAAGATTCATGCGGCTGTGGAAAATGATTGGGAAATAAATAATCTCATGCGCCTGAGGAATGGAGATTCATGCGGCTGTGGGAAATAATTTCATGCGCTGAGGGATAAAGGTTTCATGCGGTTGGGACTGTTCTTCTCTCCGAATTTTCTGAGAACAGAACCATGGAAGCCATTGCTTCCAAGCTCCATAAATCCTTCATCCCAAGCCCAAATATGGACTTCCATAGGTCAAAATTGGGTAGGACAAAATTTCTACAACATGGAACCATCAAAACTTGGAGATAACAAAGTTTATTATTTCAAAACCTAAGAAATTTAAAAATGCAACAAACTTAGATCTACAATAAAGAAGCCATGGAAAATGAAAATGCCAAGTACTAAAGAGACTTAGAATCAAATAAGAAAAATGATGGAACAATAAAAATGGGGATCCATCAAGAAGCAAGTTGGCACTTGCCTTGTTCTCCTAGGTTGGTGGGAGAGTTATGAGGAAGAAGAAGAGTAATAAGAAGAAGTAATGAAGAGAGAGAAAGGGTTTGGGGCTTTAAATGGGGTGGTGGTAGGTGGGGGTTTATTTCGGTTCATGATGAACCAACATAATTAAACCAATCTGAGCCGAACCCATAGCAAATCTAAAGCAGAGTATAAAAGCAGAAAGTAAAGTACAGAAATGAAATGAAATTGCAGAAAATTAATTAACATAAAATTAAAGGGATTTAAACACAGAGCAATACATGATAAATATAAAATATTTACATTTAAACAGTACATGCATTCTAAAAATACGTATTCTGGGAATGGAAAGTGACACTTGATCGAGGAAACATAGAAGATCGTACATGCGATTTTGAATTTAGTCGAAGGGATTAAAACTTGAGTTAAGGTAAAATACGCATGGACGAGATCGAAGATAGCACGATTGAAAGATAGCGTGCATAGAAAACGTTAGTTTGGAGATACGAGAATGACTAGGGAATTGAAAATTGATGTTGCTTGATGAAGAGTTAGCACGCGACAATGTGAATTAAGGAAATTAAGTTGCATGACTTAGAATTCGTTGCAAAAGGAAGATCGTCAGGTTATGTACATCATCGATGGTATTGAGGCGTATCAAAGATCGATGTACAATAACTCGGGGGTACTCTGATTCGATAAATGATAATCGTGTTAGAAGTTATTAGTTTGAAGGATACTACGTTGGGGAATTTCGATAGAAATGAATGTTTGGAATGAAGAAAGAAAGTGACTTGATTGTTCGGTGATAACCACAACGACAACGATCTTGTCTTGCGAGCGCAACTCCAGCCTCGCACATACGTCACGTCGGATTCGGGACGATCGTTTCGCGTGAGCGTTGGCATGGTGATTCATGTCCAGCGGGAATGGTCGAACTCAAAATATCATGACATGGCAATTTTGATTGCTTCGACTTATGGTTTGAAGCGAAGGTGAATTCGAGGATTGTTAGGACTTGCGATTGAAGAATGAGAAAACTTGAGGATTGAGTAGACCCAATCCGCGTATCGAAAACGAGTAAGTCTAGATTCAACGCAAGAGTTACGTCCCGATGAGGACGATTATTCCACAGGAACGTTGACATGGTGATTCATGTCCATCGTGGATAATCAGACTTGCGTGATATTGGGACGTAACATATTGCAAGGCTAGACGACCTTGTGATCGACTACGTAAATTGGATAGGTGAACTGTATCAAAACATACTTGAAGAGATAGACTACGATAATTGCTAGTACGGACGCACGATAATAACATGTCGAGAATTCGATTGAGGACAACCTATCGTAGGATGACTTTCCTAAACGAGCTCGAACTTGGAACGGAGAATGTGTTGAGGCAAAAAGGCTGAATGCTGCTTGATGTTTAGAAATTGGGTGAAACAAATTTGGGTAGAAACTTCCGTACAAGCGAACAAATGGTTTGACCATAGTGGGACGAGCGTCGTGCAACGGCCTTGCACGATGAGCAACGGACTTGACGTGTAACTATGACCTTGTGAGCTGACCTAGCGGATAGGCGGATGACCCTATGCCGAGTGAATGAACCTGTGCGATTGACATTAGAGTATCGTCTGGACGGACGATAAACTTAGGGCAACAAGACTTAGAGTAGGACGGGGAACAGGGAGTGTGCGTGAACGACGATGAGATTGGCCCCAAACAAAGCGAATGATAGGAGTATATGATGCGCAAAGTAAAGTTGGGATAACGAATTGAATCATTGATTGGAAGACGTACTCGGTGATAGTGCGATGCTTGATCTTAAATCGGGCGGAAATTACTTAGACTTGGTTGACCCCGCTAAGAAGAAATTGTATTGATTTCATTGACAAGAGCGCTTGAGAAGCGAATAATCTCGAGGACCAAGATAAACGATATGTGATACACACATGAGTTCGGTTTTAAATCGAAGTTAGCAAACCATCGACAAATCGAAACTATCACGAGTAGCTTGTCCGACTTTGCTAGTCGCTAAGCTTGGTTGAATTGTACGTATTTGGAGGACGCCTTGAATGCGTCCATGATCCAAACTCAGTGATATGATGAACTCGAATGCAGCTGCAAGTGGGTGTTGAGATGCGCATGAACGAATGAGTGAGTTTGCCTCAGCTTACGTCTCTCGTATTTGACGAATTACAACGCATCTCGTACGACCATTCCAGTCCCATGACACGTCGAAATAGCAACCAAGTCGGAGAAGAAACGTTTGAATTGAATAAGTACCATCAACTCTAAAGATGAATAAAAAGCCATTCAATAAAAATCGACCAAACGTACGCGACACGGAACTTAGAAAGGTATCGAGTATGGTTCGATACCATCAAACGATAGAGCCGTTCGATAGTATTGTCTAAGAAACACGACGACACGAGTTAAGGAATGGTAGGATGACCTGCACTCAGAAAGTCTCGAGGACGAGACTTGTTTTGAGTGGTGTATTATGTAATGACCCGCTCCGCCCTAGCGGAACGTCGATTCAAACGGCAAGTACAACGACTCGAACGAGCCGTCGACCCGAAGAGTTGGCATCGACCTGATGAAGAATCGATGCAAGACTTACAGTGGCCCGTCAAAGATGAATCCAGACTTAGACTTTCAAAGGCACACTCGGAGTGTCGCTCGGCCGATACAAACATCGCTAAGGTGGGTGGCTCCGATGAACCCGTCTTTGCTTAGCCTAAACACATAATAATACGGACACTATTGCTAGAGTCGCTAGGCGTCAACACCGCGCATGCTAATAAACGAATGACTCAACATACCTAGCTAAGGGAATAATCCCATCTGTATGCTGGTATAGAATATGGAAAAGAATATAAAAATTGTGAGAACTCTCGCACCGCGCTCCACGCTCATGCTAAGGCACAAGCTTACATTTATGTCCCTTATGCATTCAACAATGAAACAATAAATAGTTTACAACAATGAAACGGAAGACTATCAACATAGTTATTTCGAGTAGAGTTAGCAACATTGGAAGACAATGGGACCGATGGGTCGCCAAGGCGACTCCCGCACGGGATGTTGCATAATTTATAAATGAAAGAATGAACGAATAAACGAGTGAAAGAATGAATCAACGAATGGATGAATACGAAAATGAATCAATGAATGAATGGATAAGTGAAAGGAAGAAAAGAAGGAATGAATAAAAGATAAGAAGGAAATGAATGGTTAGCGACAAGTGTGACGGACACGTACAACGGGGCTCGCTACCCGCGCTGCAAGAACGCCAACCTGGTCGATAACACATTATGGCTAAGGGTTAGCCTATGGCACAAAGACAGCCGTTAAGTTAAAATAACAATAAAATACGAAATGGTCGTGGATGGCTCGTGCACGAGCGAAAAGGGATTCCAAGGGCAACGAACGACATTTTCGTGGCCGGCTTAGGCGGAATCATGGCCTATGGGCGGACAGAATGTGCGGGCTTGGGCACATAACCAAACGTAGGGCCGGTTATTCAATAGTCTATCAAGGTGTACCAGCCATCACGCTTGATAGATGAGAATGCCACAGGGGAAAATGTCCAAAATAGCTGACATGCCAGCGACCGATGCATATAGATTTAGGTGGGCTTTGCTGGTGGCAATCCGCGTACAAGTCCTTGCATTTAAATCAAAGTAGTATAAAGTTAACTGAATAAAGCGCCTTATGAATAGGCTTGAAATGTAATGCACCAAATGATAAGGGGTACTTTGTGCTAATGAATTTGAAAATGCGCCTACGACGCATTTGAATCTAAGGCAGGAACATGCCCTTGTAACTGAATGTTTACGTGAATTATGTTAAGTTGAAATATATGAATTGTTGACTAACTTGGTTTATATTGAACAGGGAAGGCCGGACGGTAAGTATGGGTAAGTCGTGCATTCATTTCCATGCACACACTTGAATATGGCAACACGAGATAGGCTATGAAATATGCCATGAAACTGATCCTAAGGCAAGATTAGAAAGGCAATAAATGACAGAGATGCACATAAGTAAACAGAACGTGTTTGGTAATGATAGCATTGTGGGCGAGCTAGCCTCCCCACCAATGCATAACAATGTACTGATAACCCCACTGTCTGCATGCAGGATGCAGAAGACGTCGGCGGGTACGGAGCTTCCATCGAACGTGCTAAGGCGCGGAGCTATCTCTGGAGCCTTGGAGCGTTGCAAGGAGCTGAAGCACCCTATACAGGATATAATGTATCGGAACATCGCCATGAATCATTCCATCTTGTAAGCCACTTGGCACGCCTTTTTATATTTCAGAGAGAGAGAGAGCTTGAGCGATTTGTAATGTCGGCCTAGCGCCGCTTGTAAACTCCTTGAATATCAATAAAGAGTTGAATTCGCTTCAATTTGTGTTCATTACTTTTCGCTGTAAATGGGGACACTCTGTGCGACTCTGTGGCCTAGCTCAAATCGACCGTTTCTGGACTTAGCCTTGCATGGGCGCAACCTAGGCCCGTGCGGCATCATGTCTTAGCGAGGACGATCGCTCCTGCGGGAGCGGGGCGTGACAGAGATTAGGTGTCTTAGGCGGAGTCTTCTGGTATCGTATCCCTTGCTCTCTGCAATAAGAATCAAAGGGACCAATGTATTTGCCGTCGTTGTCGGACCGAACACACAATAATTTCTTGCCCGTCTCTCTTTCAACAGAGGCCTGAAACTCTTTAAAAGTGGACAACAATTGATCCTTGGTATTTAAGGTATAGACCTAAACCTTCATGGAATAGTCATCAAAAAAAGTTACAAAGTAAGACGCACCACTAATAGATTTTACCTTTATAGGACCGCAGACATCCGAGTGAATCAACTCGAGCAACATCGGCTTCCTTGAACATGGGTAACTTTAGAAAGATACCCTATTTTTCTTCCCAGCTAAGCAGTGTGTGCACTTCTCCAACTTTGTAGACTTGAGCCCTGGAATCACCTTCATGTTCACCAAGTAGCTCATCCCCTTCTCGTTGATATGGCCAAGTCGCCTGTGCCACAACTCGGCATATGCGTCAGAAACTGCGTTCACCTCCTGTGCCCCATGTGTGCACCCCTCCATATAGTAGAGACCGAACTTCTTGCTTCCTCTGGCAATCACCATCGAACCTCTGGAAAGCTTCCACTGACTATTCCCGAAGAGACTGAAGAATCCCTCGTCATCCAACTTTTCAACCGACACCAGGTTGAAACGGATATCAGGGACATGACGAACATCTTTGAGAACAAAAATTGCACCCATCTTCATCCTCAAATGCACATCTCCAACGGCAATCGCCTTCGACACATCTCCATTGTCCATCTTCAATACTCTACAGTTGCATGTCGTATAAGTGACAAATAGTGCCCTGTTATGAGATATGTGCGCTGAAGCTCCTGAGTCCACCAGCTAAGAATTGTCATCGCAGGCGAGGTTTGTGATAACCTTATCACCTACGACGATCACATCCCCTCCGTGTATCGAGGTCGCCGCTGTAGTGTTCTCATCTTGCTTCCCCTTGTTGCCCTTCTTCTCTCTTCCAAGCGAAACAGTTCCGCTTGATGTTGCCCCTCTTGCCAAAATGGTAACACTCCGAGTCCTCATACCGACCCTTGGACTTCCTCCTGCTCTTGTCTCTGCCACCACCTGGACCCCTGCTTTTGCCCCTTTCGCGACACTCTTAAACTAGTGCCTCCGAGTGGTGGGATGTGGATGAAGTACCATGAGAACGTCTCCGTATCTGTTCATTCAGCACCCCACTCTTGGCGACTGCAAACTGACTACGCCTTCTGGAGCAGAAGCGATCATAGATACTCGTACGGTCTTCCACGAGTCTGGCAATGTACACAGCAGCCACAGTCCCTGAACCTCGTCGTCGAACTTGACTCCCATCAAAGATAGCTGGTCAACCATGCCCTAGAAATCACTTAAGTGATCTGTAATAGATGCCCCATCTTTGTACCACAGTCCCATTATCATCCGGATCAGAAATAACTTGTTTACGCCGGTCTTCTTCGCATACAAAGATTCCAACTTATCCCATAACGTCTTCGCGTGCTCAATATTGGCAACGTGGTTGTACATGTTCTTGTCAACGAACTGCCTAATATATCCACACACCTGTCTGTGCTCGAATTTCCAGTCCTCCTCGGATTTATCAACGGGTCGCTCAGAAGAAAATACAGGCAGATACAGCTTCTTGACAAACATCAAATCTTTCATCTTGCTCCGTCGATAATGATAGTTGGTGTCGTTCAGGTTCGCCATGCGCACAGGCTTCGCGTCCATCTCACCTTTCTAGTTTTTCTGTTAACTCATGACACCCTTCTGAATTCCAGAACCTGGCTTTGATACCAATTTGTTGGAAAAGAAGCACGAAAACCTTTTTCCAAACTAGAAAGTACCTGCGAGAGAACCGAGCAATACAACGCACGAACCAAACACCTAAACACAATCTACGCAGACATAGAGAATTTTTGACGTGAAAAACCCTTATGAGAAAAACCACGGGACGATCGGAATCCAACCCTTGAGAAGCCTTCACTAACGAAATAAAGGAGTACACCCTCTACAAACTTCTCCTAATCCAAGACGGATTCTCACAACACTTGGAAGCAAGAAATATTGATTACAAGGCTACGAAGAACAAAGACGACAAGTAGAGATTACTCGAACACGATCCTCCTTCGAAAATGACCTTTAATACTAGCTCCTTCTTCTCTCCCAAAGTTGCAATAGCACTCTTGCCTCCTTCCTCTCCATTTTTCTCTCCGCTGTGTGTGATTAGGGTTAGGAAAGACCATATGTAAACCCCATAATCCCGCAGCGAAATCTGGACCGTAGGATACGATCCAACGGTGTAAAAAATATCCCAAAATTTGCTTCAATCCGACGACACAGAGTTCGGGTGGAACTCTGTGTGGACAAGCCAGAACAGTTCTGGACACAAGGGGACAGAACTCGACCCGAGTTCTGCCTCCCCTGTTCCAGTATGCCGTATGGTGGCTCCCGAGCTTCTCTTCGTCTCCGAATGGCCTCGTCCTCTCCCCGAGGTTCTCTGACATACAGACGGCGCTCATCGCACTCCTGGATCTTCTCCACATAGGTTGAAAACTCCACCCACTCCAACAACATGAAAAGTACATATTCAAGATTGTAGGAAGGATTTATGATTTACACATATTCAAGATTGTTTACTACATAAGGATGCATGTTTTACTAATAAAATAAGTTGCTTCGGTAAGAAATCTCGAATTAGCTGATTAATTCACATAAGTCGATATAAATATCTTGTGTGGGTTTTCGGTGTGAGTTTGTCCGTGGAAGATTTTTTTTTTTTTCGAAAATTTGAAGTAGGGTTACTCCATATCTTTATTGTTAACAGTTGACAAGTTTTCAGATCGAACTTTTAGAAATTTCGAAATGTAAGTCAAATTTTGATCCAAAATTTGCAAGCATTTGAACTCCTAATTAGAATTAGTAGTATGTTCAACTAAGATTTAAATTAGAACTAGAGATGTTACTCCCAATAGTGAATATGTAGGTGTTGATACCTGGACTCATATTGCATAGGACAAGGACACGGACATATAAGACAAACTAAACTATCAAGATTAATTATTGAAAGTGTGAATTACTTTTGCTTTGGGGAATAATTCCTTGAAGTCATGTTATCCAGTGTTGTCAGAACCTGGACCGGACCGGCGGTCCGACGGAGCCCGATCGGTCTTGACAAAAATTTCGGTTCGATCTGATGTGAATCGAGATTTTTTGAAGAACCGTCGGTTTTTTCACAGAGCCGGGTTTAACCGGTGAACCCGCCGAACCGGTTCCCAATTGAACCAAAAATTTTGGTTTTTTTTTTTTCAAAAAAAACTCAAAAAAATTTATTGTGTGAGATTTGGACCATTTGGTTCTTGGTTTGGTTTTGAGATACCTTATAGTTGTAAATTAAACCAAATCAAACATGCTAAGAACCAACCCAAGAAGTAAATGTGGATATGTTATCTGTTTGAACCAAACCTTGAACTCCGGTTGAATTCCGGTCCGACCTATACAAAAAAAAAATAAATAAATCGACTCAATCATCGGTCCGATTTTTAAAATATTGATGTTATCGAATTGCATGGTACTTTGTGCATGCAGTTCGAGACACGTATTTAATTCTAAATAAGATAATTAGAAGTAGAATAATTGTAGATAAGATGTTTGTGATTGTAGACTTCATTATTGGTGAGAAAGAGAACACTTGGATCACACTAGATGAAGCCTCTGCAATATCAACAACTAAAAAAAATTGATCAATGTACCTTCTTCGTAGGGTCTTGCGAAGAGAGAGACGTACTAGGTCACTTTTCTATGCTGAACATGTGTCTCAAGTTAATTCGTCCGTCTGTCGTTTAAGTCCAATAAATTAATGATATATTTTGTCCATAGGCTATATGGGGTTGTCGTCCATAGCCTATATGGGGTTGGCCTAAGCACCTTGCATCCCAACTACAATCTGTTTCCGAGAAATAAGATTATGAGTCAAGGACGGTGATGTCTGGTTGTTGCTGATCCATTCAAAGGGTGAAGACTTGAAAGTGATCTTAACATTTTTGTAAATGCTATAGAATTAACTAAACGATGACACCTACTTGTTCAATATTATATATTTTGATAGAGAGAATTTGTAACATGTTATATTGTAGGCAGTGAAGTTCTAATGCAAAGTCCAAAGAACGTAAGCCCTATATAAGTAACTCCGATTTACTTAAGTCAAAATCTATACCAATCTTTCTTCCATCTGCTTGCTAATGGCTAGCTCCCGGAGAATGCTTACGATTTGCTTCAACATGTTGCTTCTCATGTTCTATGGTTTTTTTTTTCTTTTCCGATCTACCTTTCTATTCTATACTTTGTTTTCTTGTCATAATTGCTACTTCATATATGTTAGATAAAAAAAATATACCTTGATTCCTGTAAACAATATAACAAAAGATTAGAGTTACCGGTCTACGGGAAAGTCATGCACGAAGCATTGCCCTAAGAGAATATTCGAGGTCTATGTGCAGACTTCCTCTCGAATCCTCCTAGTGGTAAAATCCCCTTGCTACCGGCTTCCCATTGTTGCACACAACTCCGGGAGAATGACCCTGACTTAGCTCTTGCCCAGAGTAGAAACAATTGGAATAGAAATAAAAGGAGGTAGGAGGATGAAAAAATGAAGAACTTTGTTAGTCATTTTTCTATATGTCTATATCTTCTATAGAGCAACCATGATAGATATATATACATCTAGAGGAAACCATACCCAAAGCCAACTAATAAAAACCATTTAAAATTATTGAATAGGCTAATAAATTAACCGTTACAAAAAACTAAAGAGAGTAAGGGTTAATAGGATTTAATAGGCTAATAAATCTAGTCATATTCAACAACAAATAATAGTCATTTAACATGAATATAATGACTAGTTAAGTAGCCAATGAATTGAGTAAAAATAAGGTTAGGAGGAAATTTGATTTTTTTTGACATATCATACAACAATCCCCCCCAAAAATCAAATTTTTGAAAACAGAGATAACATAATTCAAAAGAATAGAAGTAGAGAATTTCTGGACAATTATATACTATGCATAGATGAGATGGACTACAGCCTTGAATCTCACGTAGTGACTATTGTCTTTGTCTGAAGAAGTGCTTGATGGACTATGCCTTGAATCAGACTTCTTGAACCAGACTCAGAAAATAACACACATAGTACGCTAGAGGTTCTTGGGTCTATCGGGTGGCGCGTTTTATTGGCCATGCGCACTTTTCCACATTCATGAGAGTTGTCTAGGATCGCCCTGTCCTATAGTCGCGGCCTTCACGACCTCTCACATAGGTAAGTCCTCCAAGGGTTGGTGATTGGAGTCAACCCTGCATAATCATGCTTGGACCTATTAAGAGTTTTAAAACTCATCCTAACCAAATCACACCGGAACACTGTCACCATAGGGATGGGGAATCATTGTACACATGTACAGCCACTTGGGCATTATTTTAATGAGATTTTAATCTCGAGTCAGTGTTCCATAAAGTCACCTTAGTCTAGCTTGTTTCTACCCATTGAACCGGCTTCTTGGGATCTCCAGTCAGACTCGGTTGGGTTGCCACTGCTGGTGACTTACTTATGGGCTTAACCCCACCCCCCTCGATGATTCTAGGATTAAATTCCTAGATAAACTCTTCGTCAAGAGTAAACAGACTCTTCGTCAAGAGATCTGTAAAGTTCTTTTATGACTTTATAGTCAAGAACTATTTTTTTAGAGCTCTTTTAATGTCTTGAAACGCAGCTGCAGGTACCTGTTCATCTTAGAAATCACAAGATCGTGCTTTTAGCATAATTTAAAACATATATAGAAATATGCTGATCATATAAAGTATAAAAGTCTGAGTCATACAACTTCAGTACAAGATGTAACTGAAGCTAACATTCCTCAGTATATAATACTCTTTAGCTATGCTTCTTACATAAACTAAAGAGATAAAAACTCCTCATAGAGAAAAAAATTATCCATAAATGGATTAGATGTCATATGAGCCATCTACCCAATTGTATTAAAATGATTTTCTATGACATAAGAGTATCTAATATGATACAATTTTATAGTCTAGAATATCCTTAAAATATATAATCTTGAACTGATTTGACTGATTTAGTTATTTTCTAAATCAGATTTGGTGACATCACAATTATTTAACAAATATGTGATTTCACTAATTGTTGATATAGACATTAGGACGGTGAGCAAAAATTCATTTGACTCTATCATGACTTAAAATAAGATACAATAACTTTCAGCATTGGCTCCAAAAGATTTACCTTTACAAGTCATTTTTACAAAATGACAGTCTAAAGTGATGGAATAATAGTTTAAGTGATTTTGCTAATTGACCTTATCAAATCTTTATTTTATCAAGTTTTGATCAACTTGGGTTAGCTGTAGGGGCCGATTCCCAGCTAGCGGAAGTCCACAGGGGGACGATTAAATACCGTGTCGCTTAGGGCTGTTTACGCCCGGTTGACAGAAGGACCCTTTCGGCTTGTACCCAAATTAATCTCAACTTTTAAAAACTTAGATTCAAAGGAATTTACAATTTCACTAACTATTTTCTAGTGACTAATTGTCTGAATGAATCAAAGAATTATAGTGTCACGAAATATAAACAAGACAAAGTTTGTCTAAATACTGTGACTGAACAATATTGTGATTTCTTTTGAACTAGAAATTCTAATATTGTGATAATATAACCATTTAAGGTTTAAATATTCACACCAATCAAGAAAAACAATATCATTCAACATTTTCATAATCTATATACATAAACCAAGAAAGTTGGCTCACACGCTCGACAAATCAAAATGAATAAAATATGTAGGTAAATATGAATATTACCTACCAAAAAGATCGGAGCATGAATGTCGATATTAGGTATGTCTCATAATTTTGTTATTCTAGAGTACAAAATGTTTCTTTCTAAACATACACATGGTTATAAAATTATCAAGAAGTTAGATCAAATGATCATTGTCTTTAACCAAAAGTTTGATGGATGCAACAAAAAAAATAGTAAAGCATCCTTCTAGGATGATATGGACAACAAGGACATCAAATGATTGCAATATAGTTAGAACAATAGTAGATATAGAGTTTTCACTTAAATAAATTTTTGCAACAAAACTTTCTTATTGGAAAGCATAAAAGACATATACTAGGTATATAATCATGTTCCGGCGATGCACTTGGCACACCAGCTAGATACTGGCATCACGAGCATATGAATAATTATACTGATCTTTCAAGTTCAGAATAATAGAGCAAAGAATTTTTATTTATTTTTTTTTAACATGTCACAATCTCTAATGCTTCGTTGCGGACAATATGTTCTTTCTGAAAAATTAAAATCTCTAATATTTTGGTCAAAAAAAATGTTAGTTTGCATATTAGTAAGAAATATAATTTCAAACGATGCATAACTTGTTTATTCAGGCACACCAATATATGTTGTTTATGAATTTTAACATTAAAGTAATTCAACAACATTTAACAAGAAAATTAAATATTTTCTAATGAATCAAATATTTTTAAACATATGTTTAACATAATAATATTCAAATTCTGGCACAAATATTTAACAAAATATTATTATAAAGTTACTAAACGGAAAGATGATAAATATTTCATGGAAGAAAAAAAAATGTTATAATAGTCAAGACAATTTTTTTTTCTTTTTTCCATTCAACAAAATATATATATATAAAGAATCAACCAAAATATGATTTAGAGTTGATATCCTAAAACAATTTCACTTAAGGAAACTATGTTCTAGTCCAATTAGGGATAAAATATTATTTATATCCGCAAGTGACAACAGCCTAAAGAGGCAGTCTAACATCCTTTTGAGAATATGTAGTCTATCTCAAATATTAGACCCAGAGCACCCCTCGTTTTATTTAGAACATGTCTAGACCAAGTCTTTTACCATGTAATTAGAAAGGAGAAAAAGGAATCAAGTTAGACATAGAGAAATGCAATTCAATTAATCAAGATTGTCATTAATGATATATATGAGACGCGGCCTATTTTATTTTAACATCAAACACAATTTATGGCCGTGCATTCTCTTTTAATTCTAACATCAAACACAATTTATGGCCGTGTATTCTCCTTTGTTCAAACTTTCTAAAACTTATGATCTTTATACAAGCCGAACCGAAAGCAAAAACAAGTTCAAATGCTAAAATGTATAAAATGTAGACTAGTAATTTATACAACATTTTCAACACATTGAAAACCAAAAAAGAAAGTGTAACAATAACTTATGGACACAACCAACTAATAATATTTCTATTGTAAAGAATAGAATAGCTTCTTCTTTTTTCTTTTCATATTCATAACGATGTAGCTTTGATACATATTTTAAATTAATTTAATGCCACCATGATTTGTGTCTTGTTTGAAGAAATCAGAATGATGCATGTGTTTCATCCAAAAGGAAAAAATATGGACAAAAAAAATAACATCCACAACATGGATGACAACATGTATCGTTTGAAGTTTTCAGGTTGTGCATATGCATGAATAAAAATAAATAAATAAATAAATAACGAGCATAATTTACAACTGTAACCCAATAAGCATATTATTTGGAGCTTTCTAACGATATTATATTCTATAAGACTGTTAAAGAATTATCATTGATTAAAGAAGTCATTGCATATGACTGAATAACACCAATGATAAAAGCATAATTATGAATAATTATGATAAGTTAGACATCTTATGTATCAGAGAACATGTCAATATGTTATATACTTAAGAAAATATGGTTGTTCAAGATTGTGCTATCAAATTTTGCTGACAAACGTATATACTAGCAATTTGATGTAAACAATAACACAAAGAGCATGTCAAGCCAAACAAAAAGGTGACATGTTATGAAACCAAAGAAGAAATAAACAACACATGTAGCAAATGCTTTCTTTTAATTCTTTCTTTCTCTGTTCTGTACTTTTATGATTTTTATAGTCATAGCTCATGAAATAAGCCTATGTGTGCTAAAAAGACAAATTATAGACATGTACAAATTTATTCTCCGTTTCGTGGACATCTATAAGTGTTAGATTGGCTACAAATTTAGATGTAATCATTATGAAAAAACTAAAACCAATTTTAAGGACATATGGATACTGAATTATGAGACAAATTCATGAACTAGAAATTTGCATGGACATAATTTTATATGTATTTCAGGGGAGCTAAGGCACCAGTGGAAAATAAAATGATATTTGTTTTATTTTCTAATGATAAAGTGTTTTCTTATGCATATAATTCTAAGTGCATATGTAGTCATTGATGTTTAATGACATGCATGATAACACTGAATCAAACTAGAGAAAAGAGTATGTTGGAAAAAAGAAAAAGAAAACACATACCGAGTTTCAAGAAACCAAAGATGATTGTAGAATACTTCAAATTTCATTTCCAATTGACGCTATAATCAAATGTGCATATTCTTCATGAATGCTTATAGGTTTGTATGTAGCATTACTAATTTATCATAAATCACCCAAGCATGACTACAACTTTTGTATTTACAAACTTTTTACTAATGAAGTAATCCGTCCATAGACGATTTATTTCCAGGAGCAGGCTTAAACTGTTGTCCAGAAGTTTCAAAAGAAAAAAAATTTCTTGCAGATGGAATCCAGTAGTCTAAATAAAATAACTATACAAGTACCTTAACCAAATATTTATGGATGACAGTATGTAAAATTGCATGTAATAAGAAACGTCCACAACAAGATGAAAGTATCCAACATCGGTATGATTAAATTAAAAATATAACATGTATCATTTCAATAGTTATTTTAACGTTAAACAAGACATATAAAATAATATTAAACAAGTCATATAAAATAACCACACGATTATTCTCTTAGATTGTTAGATAAAAAAAATATACCTTGATTCCTGTAAACAATATAACAAAAGATTAGAGTTACCGGTCTACGGGAAAGTCATGCACGAAGCATTGCCCTAAGAGAATATTCGAGGTCTATGTGCAGACTTCCTCTCGAATCCTCCTAGTGGTAAAACCCCCTTGCTACCGGCTTCCCATTGTTGCACACAACTCCGGGAGAATGACCCTGACTTAGCTCTTGCCCAGAGTAGAAACAATTGGAATAGAAATGAAAGGAGGTAGGAGGATGAAAAAATGAAGAACTTTGTTAGTCATTTTTCTATATGTCTATATCTTCTATAGAGCAACCATGATAGATATATATACATCTAGAGGAAACCATACCCAAAGCCAACTAATAAAACCATTTAAAATTATTGAATAGGCTAATAAATTAGCCGTTACAAAAAACTAAAGAGAGTAAGGGTTAATAGGATTTAATAGGCTAATAAATCTAGTCATATTCAACAACAAATAATAGTCATTTAACATGAATATAATGACTAGTTAAGTAGCCAATGAATTGAGTAAAAATAAGGTTAGGAGGAAATTTGATTTTTTTGACATATCATACAACAATATATACATTTTTGATAGACTTTCAAAACTTCACCGACGGTTACAGATCATTGTCACATTTTCATGATTTGCTGTCGTACCCGTATGATTTGATATTAAAACACACCCTAATAAGTTCACTTTTTCCTCTTCTTTTTTCTCGCAAGGGATGGGAACAAACAGGGTGGCGGAGGCTCGAGCGAGTCGGTCGATGGTAGAAACATGCTTAAGAGCGAGCGGCACATTCGAAGGGATTTGTTTCTCAAACAGTAATTGCGCAGCCGCGTGCCACGACGAGCACTCTTCTGGGGGATTCTGCATATACCTACTTGTAAATAGTGTCTGCAAATGTTTGTGTTAAGAGAAATCATATATATATATGCATGCATGCATGCATATGTCCTTCTGGTACACTACCAAAGCTTATTGAAAGTTATTGTAATAGTTAATAAGGGGACTGTTTCCTAATTATCTCCTATGAAATAAATTTGTGTTTCATACTTCTCTTTTTTTTTCTCCCTATTACATTGTCATGTCGATCCTGTTGTCGTAGATGCATGCCAGAAACAGCTCCCGGAGGTCGTCGAATGATGTAATACAGTTATCGGAGAGACTACGAAATCATTCGTACACGACAGCGATTAACGCTCCTACGAAAACCTTGGTGAGCCCGGTGTCGTCGAAGTAATTCAAGTATCGGGAAAAATATTTCTATCACAAACTTTTCACCATTTGTAGAGTGTTTGATAGTCTATATTTTTCCATGAAATTATATTTCAAAAATCTATCATTTTTCGTATTTTTCTTCAAAATGGTGGAAAATAAATCTGGCCAACCCTTAGAAAAATATCAATTTTTATTAAAAAAATAACGACAATCAAACATCCAAATTAATTTCATAAATAATTTTCTATGAAAATTTTTCTAGCAAAATAGTTCCGTGGGATTAATTTATTTTTCACATATTTTTCATCTAGTAAACAAAGGCACCCAATTCATTGTATATCATGCGTGGAAAGTGTAAGCCCTCTTGATTTTTAGGGTTATTTTAAATTTTTAAATAATTTATTTACGATAAATATTTTTATTATAATTAGTTTTGATAATTAAATATACTATTCGTGACTTTGATTTTTGGAGCGCCAGAGATGTCAACCTCTCGAAACGTCCTTTATGATTTTTGATCTAGACAAATTTATCTTCATGTTGATATATCATGTCCCACCCAAACTTGTTCCCTTGTGCTCTATTTGCATCGCAGAACTGTCGGGTCAAATTAGGCCATTTGAATTATTATTAAATTTCCCATTTTTGTTTTTTATCATCATGTGTACCTTATCGTGACTTTTAATTTAGGAGCACAAGACTAGTTATTTTTTCTAAACTAAATTGCCATGCATGATCTACTCGAGACACTCTACACCCATGACCTTCATGTCCCACTCAGACACGCTCTCTTGTGCTATCGCACAACTTTCCGGACAATTGACCCAATCTCGATTTACCCCACCGAGTCACATTTAATTCCAACTTGTATTGGAGATGCCGTTTTGACCCAAATTGGTCGACCCAAGTTATGGACACGGACCATTTTGAGCCTACTACACACATGTCACTGGTGTCCCATCCAATTGAGTCCCCATGTATTATTTATTTATCAATGATTATAATCGACTAATTGAAGTTATTTTAATTATCGGGACCCAATTAGACCCAATTGTGACCCAATCCGACCCATTGGGACTTAACCCAAGCACCATGAAAACACTCCTTCATCATGCCCCCCCACACACAACACCAATAAAGTAATTCTACAAAACACCAAACATCCAAACATCACTATCACCCATTATTTTAAACACACACACCACCACCATGCTCTTCTCTCTACTACACCCTCCCCCTACCTGACAGCAGCTCAACCCCCGTCTATTTCAGTCCTCTCTCTCTCATCCCACTCATCTCTCCCTCTAAAACACTATCTCCCTCTTCCTCTCCAAATCGAGAACTCCTGAGAAAGGGCCATGTCGCTCAGTGTTACCCGGATGAGGGGCCTCGGCCCGTGATCCGACGTCGGCCCGTGCTTCGACGCCACAGCCTTATTACCTACCTATATGTACTAGGGTTGTCTTCAAAGTGCATTCACTTAGCTGGTTAGTTTACCCTTTACAATTATTCAATATTACTTTATGGCATGTTACCTCTGTATCTTACTATGTCCCCTGAGGACCTGGTTTCTTTCCAGATTTAGACGAGCACTTGCAGTTGACTGGGTGCGAACAGGGACTTGAGACAGGACTTGCTGTAGAAGACGACGAGGTACTTCCTGAGGAGTTTCCTTGACTCAGGGTATGATACTGTTTAGGTTATGCGCATCATTATCTAGTTAGTCGATGCTCATGACTAGTTATCTTTCTACTTTCAGTATTTTCATTCAGTGTTGTACTCTGTAGGTTTATACCCACCAGACTATTCAGTTGTATTTTATTTCAGACTCCATGTATTTCTAGTTTTATATTCCAGCATTTCTTTCTTTGTTCTTGTGGATGAGATTTATATATTACCTTGCATGTGTAGTATAGTTATTTTTACAGCGTAGTACGCCTAAGTGAGTCCATTAAATTGGGTAGCTCACTCTAGGTCGTATCAGCTGGCCAGGTTATGCCCAAATCCCATATATTTTGTGAGCGGGGAGTGACATGGTTTTAATGGTGGTCCATGCAGGTCTCGTTTATCGTTTCGGTTACGTTACTGTGCCGACTCGAGCCTGCGATTAGGATTAGTCGTGTTAGGATCTCATCCACTTGTGATTATCGCCTTTGAACCTCAACTCGTATTCTATTGCTGTTTTTCTTGTATCCTGCTTCTTTCTGTCCCTTTTGTAATAGAATTATATCTATTTTAGAGAGACGAATTTGCGTAGTGGACGTACGACTTTTGACGTTGCCTCAGCATCTGATACCGAGCCCAGTGACGACAGGACTCCAGCTCCATCAGTGGACCAGATTTTGGGACATGTCACAATCTTCCCGTCGACTCCACCGATTCACGTGGAACCTGTACCGCAGACTGTACCAACTCACCTGGAGGGACGAACTTCACGGGCACCGATCCAGCAGGAGATTCCTTTGCCTCCTCCGTCTTCTTTTCTACCTCAGATATCGTGCGTGCCACTTGCTCCCCAGATGGCTCAGCAGGAGATGTTCCAGTTCTTTCAGATGATGATGCAAGCACAGTGGCAACAGACATCGGATGGAGGCTCGAAGGGTGCTCGACATGAGGTAGATCGTAGAGAACTTGCTGAGGAGGGACTTTTAGGTGCTTTGAGGGATACGGAGGATTCAGTTCATCGAGACAAAGTGAGGATGGTAGTGAGTCAAAGATTGAGGGTCAGTCTGTCGGTCCCATGACAGCTGGTCGGTCTCCAGGTGGAGGTTGCTCTACGAATCCGGTTTTGACGATAGATGGTTTGCCAAAGCTTTACGGAGCGACATCGACTTCAGCAGTTCGAAGCCAGGAAGGAGATCAAGGTTTGCGGCAAACTCAATCTGAGACGGGAGCATAATCATTTACACAGTTCAGGGGGAGCGGTGGGTCATCGATGGCATGTACAGTACATGACATTCTGTTCGAGGATGCATGTGTATGGGGGAGCTTCAAGTTCAGACACGAAGGTGGACAGGTTCAGGAGTTCGAATCTCAGGAGGACCGTACCGTCTGCTTGGTTGGGCGAGCCAAGCACTAGAAGCTCGTCGGAACGTTAATACTTTTCGGTGGAAGACAGAAGTCGGGGACAGACAGCCGAGACTTGCGGTAAGGCTGATCGTCAGGGACTTCGGTCTTGATCGTGTTATTGATATCGGCAGGATCTCAGTGGTGCAAGAGGTGCTACGCATGGCAGCTAGCATCGACGTGACGGTCGAGAAGCTGGAGACGAAGGAAGATGCAAAGCAGCTCGGGGGATCGAAGATCAGTGCCATGGGGGAGCAGGAACTCTGTCGCATGATGACAGGCATGGAGTCCAGTTGAGGAGCCATGGGGTCAACACCCTCTCATCAGACTATAGGGAGAGATTGTTGGAGTCTAGTCTGGATTTGGTAATAGCATATTTATGTAGTCTAAATCTGATTAAATATTTAATTTAATTTGATTTGGATGTCCAAAATTACTGCTGGGCTATTTTAGATATAATATGATTCTTATTTGAGGGTTTCCTATTTAAGAGATCCTATTATAATTTAAAATAGGATGTTGATGGGCTATTTTAGGTGTAGTAGGATTCTTATTTGAGGGCTTCCTATTTAAGAAATTCTATTATGACCTAAAA
This sequence comes from Iris pallida, assembly GCA_029216955.1. NCBI lineage: Eukaryota > Viridiplantae > Streptophyta > Magnoliopsida > Asparagales > Iridaceae > Iris > Iris pallida. The sequence continues at coordinate 38,371 of JANAVB010017840.1, forward strand.
TAGGTTTTTTTATCCTATATATATGGGGTGAGGGTGGAGGCACAAAGCACAGCAAAAAAGTAGAGATTCGAGGTGCTCGTCCACAGAAAATCTAAGAGAAAGTTTCGCACTTTGCTCTTAGGACTTCGCTATCCAAGACAGAAGAAAGAAGAGATCTAATCGAGGGATCGTCAACTTCGGTTAGGGAGATTTCTACGGGTTGGTGAGCGATTTCAATTGTAATCTCTTTTTTCTTCTTCTTGAGTGTGGTGAGGGGGTTGAACCTATTAGGACAAAGGGTTCAATATTAGTTTTTGTCAATCTTGTAATTTTATCTGAGTTATAGAGATTGAGATTTGTCCAGGTGACAGTTACCGCCATATACTTGTCTTTATTTGTGCTTGGTGTCCGTTAGACGAGGGTTGGTTATTTCAGGTGGGTTGGCCTAAGTTTCCGCTGCGGCAACGTCTTAGACACGATATCTGAACGCAAGAGGGCGTATCCTAATCCCAACATATAAGACAATCACTTTCATGGTCAACTACGTCTTGATCTCCTTTAGAATGTATAGATCAGTAACACAATTTTGTTGACAATGATTGTTGAGCTGAACATCAAACTTGCCAAGATTTCTACCAGGGTAGTTATGAACATGGTGACTACAAAGTTATAGTTATACAAAGGGTGGGCGAACTGGACGACCAATCTAGGTCTCTTAATAGGTAAGACCTCCAAACAAGATTCAAGATTACTTATTACTAGCCAGCCAGTCCTTAAAATAGAAAATGCGCAAACATGATCTAGACCCACTTAGGTAGTACTCCATAGTAATAGTAAACTTACCCATTTATACATAGTAAGATTTAGTAACCAAAATGACAATAACATAGTTCGAACCATAAATCAAGAAATGCATCGAGAGAGCCATTACCACGAGGACAACTAATGTACATTTTTTTTTCAAATATCTCTTATTATTCTAACAGTTAATTTGTCATTTTGTCTCCAAATAGTCTTGTTTTTATTTGTACTGTTATAAAAAAAAATCATTAAGGTTACTCAACTAAGTTACTTTATTATTATTATTATTTTAAAAGTATTTGTTATAAATTGATTGATGAAATTGGTATGAAAAAGAACTACATAAAAGTCATTTAATAGATTATGTATTTTTATTTGCCTGTTCAAGAGGCCCCACTTTTAAATCGTCTTCTATCTTTCAAGAATTTTCGGACCGGCCCTGATTATACCCTCCATATTTTAATAAACTATAGTCTAGGCGAAAAGAAAAGAAAAATATAAGAAAAATCAAATTTTCTATGAAAATAAAATAAAATTAATGTTAGTGAAAGATCAAGCAAAGAGTGAAAAGGAATGACAGGCATTGGAGAACTTTTTACTCTACGTTTGAAAGGTTCTCAGTCAACTCTTGATTCTATATGCTCAGCTTTGTCATTATAATTGATAATTTCTAAAGGCACTGCATATTTTACTTCAAGACCCGACAGTCCTAACATTAAGAAGAACTGTCAACTTTGTTGATAGTCTATCTTAATATTTAAATTTTTTAGGACTGTCAACTTTGTTGACAGTCCTATTTTATGTTAGGACTGCCCCTAGACTGTCCTGAAGTAAAATATGGAGTGCCTTTAGAAATTACCTTATGTTTTTAGTTATATAAAACATAACATTGTTCCAGACTAGAGTGGGATGTATGGCATGTCAACATAATTTGGCTGCCAAGAGAACTTGTCAACAGATCTCTGTTAGATGATAGTTGAGTTTCCTTTCTTTCTATATGCAAAACTGTCAACAAATTCGATGAAGAATACGACACGAACGCAGTGACCCGGACTCCGTACCGTTTTAGCTATGATGTAATTTGAATCGGCGATGCTACATGGACCGCAGTTTCTGACCGCTGTCATGGTCCTCAGCCACGCGTCGGCCCCCCATTGGAGGGGGGTCCGAATTTTCTGGACGTGGGTCCGGTGTAGTGCATGGGGCAAATGGGGGATGGACACGTCGGCGCGGGCACAGCTGCGGTCCACCCTCCGGCGGGCCATTTAGCAGTTTCGATTTTGAATTGTTTGTGTTCTACTTGCAAGATTCTAACAGAATTTATTTGAGAGCTTTCATGCGTATTATTGGTATAGGTGGTACTCATACTTTCAGTTATTTCAAATCGGAGTTTTCAAATCTGAGTATCTAATTTTTATTTGTTTCAGAAAGCCAAAAATAATAAAACAAAGACTTAAACATTTAGATATAATTTTATATATTATGTATACATTTTTGTATGTTTTTAATAGATTAATATTTACTTACAATAAATACTATTGTTTATTTACTTATCATAGTGCAACAATAACTTGAATAAAATTATATCAACATGGATTAATGTTCCCAATTTCATTACAAAAAAAAAAGACTGGCTAATTGCGACATCCATAGCGACGGACCGGATATCCACGACGAATCATCGACAGCCTGACGGACATATAAGAAATTGTACAATGTGTTGTTGCCAGTTCATCGCTTAGCCATCCTTATGGAAGCCAGTACCGTCACATCCTGCTCCTAGAATACGATGAGTCGAGTACGTCACCAGCATCAAATGCTATGTAACATGCATATATACGGGTATCTGTACCCGTGATTGTTCCTGTAATTCTAGGATAGGATAATAGAGTACGACAAAACTATTATAATATTTGGAAAGTTAACTTCTATATATACAGTAACAGCTAAAAATAAATCCCATAAGTTTAGCTCCCAAAATACTTAATATAGAATAATGAACACAAAAGTAAAGCAATCAAGACAAAATATGATACGTTGTTCCCGTTCTTGGACCCAGTCTTCGAATTTTTCCACATTTGACAGATGCATGGATTCTTCTAGAATTCCCTCACACCCAGCGAACAAACACTAGGTCATCAAAGACATGTAAATCCCAAGTCCAAGGACGGTGAGTATTGAAAATAAAAAATGATATGGATATGCATCGAATATGAGTCAAGGAACGAAAAATTAAAGTTCGGTTCAGTTAATTATTTTTGGTGTTATTCTTAAGTGTTATTTTCTTGTCCTTAGCACTAGAGGCAAAGGAAATATGACGAAGGATATGCCAAAATAGATCTCTGTTAGATGATAGTTTAATTCCCTTTCTTTCTATAAGCAAAACTGTCAATAGATTCGAAGAAGAATACGACACGGACGCAGTGACCCGGATTCCGTACCGTTTTAGTTATGATGGATTTTGATTTGTTTGTGTCCTATTTGCAAGCTTCTACCAGAATTTATTTGAGATATTTCATGCGTATCGGTGTCGGTGGTTCTGATAGTTTTAAATCGGAGTATCTAATTCTTTGTTTCAGAAAACCGAAAATGATAAACAAAAGACTTTAGAACATTAGATACAATTTTACATAGGGTTAATTAGTTGTACCCTCCTATGATTTGTACGTATTTTGGTAACTGTCTCCGTTGTTTCAAAAATAAAGAACACCCCCTTGGCTACTTAATTTTTCACTCATTTTCTTCTATGCACCATGGGAGTACAACTAATTAACTTTATAAACCAGGAGGGTGTTCTTTATTTTTAAAACAACATGAAGTTATTTTTAAAACAACTAATTAACTAATTAACTTCATGTTGTTTTAAAAATAAAGAACACCCTCCTGCTTTATAAAGTTAATTAGTTGTACCCCCATGGTGCATAGAAGAAAATGAGTGGAAAATTAAGCAGTCAAGGGGGTGTTCTTTATTTTTGAAACAACGGAGGCAGTTACCAAAATACGTACAAATTATTGGAGGGTACAACTAATTAACCCTATATAAAATTGTATCTAATGTTCTAAAGTCTTTTCTTTATCATTTTAGTTTTCTGAAACAAAGAATTAGATACTCCGATTTAAAACTATCAGAACCACCGACACCGATACGCATGAAATATCTCAAATAAATTCTGTTCGAAGCTTGCAAATATGACACAAACAAATCAAAATCCATCATAACTAAAACGGTACGGAATTCGGGTCACTGCGTCCGTGTCGTATTCTTCTTCGAATCTATTGACAGTTTTGCTTATAGAAAGAAAGGGAACTCAACTATCATCTAATAGAGATCTGTTTTGGCATATCCAGGGGCGGAGCCAGGATTTTGGAGTAGGGTGGGCTAGCTAATAGTATTATTATAAGGTTCTAAAATTTATACCAACAATTCGACATAATTTTTCATGTAAATTCGATGATTCAAAATCTGTAATAGACTAACACAATTGTCTTGTAAATTCGATGATTCTAGGACTTTTGTTCGGTAGTACTTCACAATTGCCAGTTTATGAAAGACAAGTGCATATAGAATAACACAGAGCAGCTCGGTAGTAAATTCGATGATTCAAAATCAGTCATAGACTAACAAAGCATCGGCAAAATGATGTCCAAGTTGCAAATAACAGCAGATACATGAAATAAGAAGAGTAAAGGAAAAAAAAAACCTAAATGGAAAGGAGCACATAATTTAAAAATAAAAACATGAAAGGAACATCAAGATATCCACTGTATCCTCATTCATAAACTTCACACGTCACCAAGGCAAGGAAAAAAAAACTGAATCTTGCTACAATATAAAGCATGTTAACCAAGTTTCAAGTATGCATGTGTTTGCTTGTATACAAGTTGACCATATTATACCAAAGTAATTTTCTAGCAATCTTTCAATATAAAAAATATCCCTTGCAAATTTACAATATTTTGCACTGGGCTACAGTCCAGTGCACCTATCATGTGGCTCCGCCCGTGGGCATATCCTTCATCATATTTCCTTTGCCTCTTGTGCTAAGGACAAGAAAATAACAAATTGACAAGTTCTCTTCAGGGGGCAGCCAAATTATGTCGACATGCCATACATCCCACTCTAGTCTGGAATAATATTATGTTTTATATAACTGAAATCATAAGGTATTTTCTAAAGGCCAGGACAGTCTAGTGGCAGGTCTAACATAAAGTAAGACTGTCAACAAAAAATTTGAATATTAAGATAGACTATCAACAAAGTTGAAAGTTCTTCTTTATGTTAGGACTGTCGGGCAGTGCCTTTAGAAATTATCAATTATAATGGCAAAGCTGAGCATATAGCATCAAGAGTTGACTGAGAACCTTTCAAACTTGGAGTAAAAAGTTCTCCAGTGGTCTGTCATTCCTTTTCACTCTTCCCTTGATCTTTCACTAAGGGCTTGTTTGGTAACCGAATTTTACTATTTGGATTTGAATTTGAAAATCCTCCAAATCCAAATCATGGATTTCAAGATTCAAATCTAACTCCAAATCCAACTCCAACCAAACATAGGATTTCGATTTATGATTAATAATTAAATTATAGTCATGATAAATAATTAAGCTATTAATTAATTATAGTTATTATTATTTATAAAATTAATAATTAACGATTATTAATTAACGATTAGTAATTAATAATTAATAACTGACGATTAGTTATTAATAATTAAAAAATTAATAATTAATGATTAGTTACTTTTTAAATAAATAACGATTAATAATTAAAGATTAATAATTAATAATTAGCGATTAATAATTAATAATTAATAACCATAAATTATAATTAACGATTAATAATTAATAATTAATAATTGATAATTTCTTTATTAATAATTATAAATTATAATTATTGATTAATAATTAATAATTAATTAACTATAAATTAAATTTTTTAAAAATAGTAATTATAAATTAATATTATTATGATTAGTATATTATTAATTAAATTATTATAAAATATGATTCTAATTGTGATTAAAATATTATTAATTAAGATTATAATAAAATAGTTATTAACAAATTATTAATAATATTATAATAATACTAATAAATTATTAATATGATTATAACAAAATTAACTAATTAACTAATTTTTAATTAAAAATACTAAACATAGGATATGATTATTAATTAATATTATAATAATACTAATAAATTATTAATTAATATTATAATAATATAATAATACTAGTAAATTATGATTATTAACTAATTAACAAATTATTAATTAATATTATAATAATACTAATAAATTATTAATTATGATTATAACAAAATTAACTAATTAACTATTTTTTTAATTAATAATGCTATCTTTTTATTAATTAATAATACTCATAAAATAGTTAGTTTTTTTTATTAATTAACTAATTTTTAACGAAATTATTAAAGAATAAATATTTTAAACAAAATTATTAAAGATTAACTAATTTTTAATTTACTAATTTTTAACAAAATTATTAAATAATAAATATTTTAACGAAATTATTAAAGAATAATTATTTTTTTCCTCCAAAATCCAACCAAATCCAAGTTTGGAATTTTGTCATAATTTCCATATCCAAATCCATCTCCAACCAAATATAGGATTCCATGAATTTGTTTCCAAATCCATAAAAATCCAAATCCCACCTCCAAATATGGTTTACCAAACACACCCTAATACTAATTTTATTTTATTTTCATAGAAAATTGGATTTTTCTTATATTTGTTTATTAAAATAAGGAGGGTATAGTGAGGGCCGGTCCGAAAATTCTTGAAAGGTAGAAGACGATTTAAAAGTGGAGCCTCTTGAACAGGTAAATAAAAATACCTAATCTGTTAAATGAATTTTATGTATTTCTTTTTCATACCAATTTTATCAATCAATTTAACAAATACTTTTAAAAAATTTAACTAAAAAAATGATAAAAAAAGTAACTTAGTTGAGTAACCTTATTGATTTTTTATAACAGTAAAAATAAAAACAAGACTATTTGGAGACAAAAATGACAAATTAACTGTTAGAATAATAAGAGATGTTTGAAAAAAAATGTAGATTAGTTGGCCTCGTGGTAATGGCTCTCTCGATGCATTTCTTGATTTATGGTTCGAATTATATTATTGTCATTTTGGTTACTAAATCTTACTATGTATAAATGGGTAAGTCATTACTATTACTATGGAGTACTACCTAAGTGGGTCTAGATCATGTTTGTGCATTTTCTATTGTAAGGACTGGCTGGCTAGTAAGTAATCTTGAATCTTGTATGGAGGTCTTACCTATTAAGAGACCTGGATCGGTCGTCCAGTTCGTCCACCCTTTGCATAAATTGAACTTTGTAGTCACCATGTTCATAACTACCCTGGTAGAAATCTTGGGAAATTTGATGTTCAGCTCGACAATCATTGTCAACAAAATTGTGTTACTGATCTATACATTCTAAAGGAGATCAAGACGTAGTTGACCATGAAAGTTCATTGTCTTACATTTTGTCTTAAATTTTTTAGGTATTTGTACTATATTATTATTTATTAATGGTAAATGAATGGTTTCCATTTGCTTCTGCATGGTGTTTGTCATCTCCTACGGTTTTTTCCTATATACCTTTCTATTATTATTATTATTATTATTATTGTTGTAACTCATGGCTTTTCACCTTTCATCTTCTTGTAACCTACACATGACCTTTGGCCCTTTATTTTTTTCATAACCCTCAACCTCTCTCC
>JANAVB010017841.1:0-24857 GCA_029216955.1 Iris pallida
GAGCCGGGTATAGGGGCACCCCGCCAGCGAGCGAAGGGCCAGGATTCGGTGGGGGGAGGGGAGGGCGCATAGTCCAGTTGTAGGAGGACCGTCGTAAAGCCCATCCGGGGAGGACCGGGCGCCTGAAGCGCAGATCCAGGGGAAGGCGCCAGGCCCCGAGGAAGGGGGGCAGGCGCATATCCCACGGGAGGCCGAGAAGGCCGAGAAGGCGTGAGGCTGTCCGGAGAACGTTGGGCGCATGCCCCTTCGACAGGGACAAGGGTGCTGGGTCCTGGCACCGAAGAGCACAAAGGCAGGGGAGAGGGAGAAGGCTCGGTTCGTAAACCCAGCGCAGGAGGATGAGGGTAAGAGAGCGCGGACCCCGGGTAACCCATCGCAGCGACGACCGAGAGGGGCTCTGCCGCAACTACGACAGGCGGCCATCGGAGCTTAGGGGCGGTGCTCGGAACAACGGCGAGCCGAGGGCTTGCCCGTGGTTCCACCGAAGTTTCAGGGCGATACCAGGGGCGGATAGTCCGACGAGGGCCAACTGCGCGGAAGTCCAATCCGACACGGATCGGCGCGGGCGCCGAGGAGACGGGCGAGGGAGGTATGGGTGCTGGGAGGAGGACGAGGAGGGAGCAGTCCGATGCCGGTGATGACCAGAACGATAGCGCCTAATACCACCGGGCCGGGGTACGGTAGCCAAGCGGCCCGACACGACGAAAGACGAAGGGATTAGCGGCTGAGCACTCGAAAGGGGGAGGAGGGGGGGTACCGACTGCGGAGGACGGAGGGGCGTCCGGCGGGAGAAGAACCGCCTACTGACAGCTGCTCGGAAGGCGGAGAGACTGCGCAGCGGGCGCATTGGGGGGGGGGGAGGGGGGGCTGAGGCAGGCCAACATACGCAGCTAGTGCAGATGCCTCATGGCATGGAGCAGAGGGCGCATAGCCCAGACTTGGCCGGCCAGCGGGTACATGAAGCGGTGCCGTATGGGTATTGGGCGCATGGCCCTTGCATGTAAACACAACGTGAGCATCATAGGACGCATGGCCCTTGCATGTAAATACAACGGGTGTATGAAACTCATCAGGGACCTGGGGCGCATAGGCCCTACAGCCAGCGGGTGGGGCACCCACGTGCGATCTAGAGGAGGGAATTTGAACTCCTGGCACGTGCGTACAGGCTGTAAGGCCTGCCGACGCACTGCCCGATGCTCTTCGCGCCCCGGGGTGGGGCTGGGCTAGGGGGGACGACGACGACTCGCCGGCATAAGGCGGCGGTTCCGTCCAGCAAGAGCGGACCGAGGGATATGAGGGCTGAGGGTGCCGACAGGGGAAAAGCTGCTAAAAAGAGGAGGAACAACTCCTTGACTGGCGGCGGTGGTGGGGCCTACCTCGACGACCGCAGCCAGGGAGGCGGAGGCAGGCGGGGGAGGAAATGGAGGAGGGAGAAAGAACGGAAGGGGGGTCAGGAGCTGCCGCTCGGACGCGCGGCTGTACCGCCGCCCGCGAGGAGGCATATGGGGAGGGCTGAGCATGGGAAGAGGGAGAGGAGACGGAGGAGAGGGCCGGAGAGCAACGGGGGAGGAGCCGATCGCCGGGCGAGACAGGACGAGTCAGGGGGGCCGATCGCCCCCGGGCGCTCGGGCTTCTTGGAGAGCTGCCATTTTTTTTCTTATATATATATATTTATATATATATATATATATATATATATATATATATATATATATATATATATATATATATCTTTTTATTCCTTCATAATCTTCTTGAAATTGAATTCCAATAATCTTAACTACACATCATAGGAATTTTAACCACTTAAGCATCAAGAATAAAAATGTTCTGAAGTCACTAATTGAATCCTTGAAATTAGTCACATCTATATACCAATAGTTTCTATTTACCATCATCTTATTCAATTCTACCAATACCTTCCTCTATGGGACGTTTTAATCTAGCCCGTATAACTGAAGTGTGTTATGATCAAAATTTTCCTCTTCACATAAGAGAATCACATAAGAAACAAGGTTTGCATAAACTACGGAGGAATCATAGTAAAATATGAGTGTAGCAATTAAATTGGAAGGAAGAAAAATAATGGTTGCTAATATTGCATGAAGAGTAAAATATGTTATGGGTCTAAGTAAATCTGGGTAGGGCACAAAAATAAAAGGACAAGGGTTAAGCAATCAAGATAAAACACAAGTTAAACATTTAAGGAATTAAGTGGACCACAATCATTCATTGGGTCAAAAAATATGAGTCGAGGTTTAGTCCCTATCTGTAGTCGGAGGGTATATCGGTATCATGGTAAAGGTTATAGTGTAGGAGCGTAAAAAGTGCTTCATGGACTAAGTCAAAGAAGTTGAGAATTGTACACAAATCAAACAGAATAAAACTCTACGCGAGCTACTCTCTATGCGAGCTATTCTCTACGCGAGCTATTCTCTACGCGAGCTACTTTCTACGCGAGCTACTTTATGCGAGAGTTATCCGCTGAACTTTACGCCGGGGACAAGCTGTCAGGCTGCATTTATTGTGCGTGATTTTTGATCTGACAGCAGGATTTTCTGACAAGAACAGTGCACAAAAGTCGATAGGATTTGATTTACACTAAACCCAACACTTGTCGTTTAGTGTACAGATGGGCTACTTTACGCTCAATAAACTGCTTCTTTTACGCACGATAGCTATTTCGAGCTTTTATGCTCAAGGCTATTGTGTGCGTAAAGTTTATTTGAGCTAATTTTACGCTCAAGGCTATTTTTAGCCACTTTACGTTGGAAGTTTATTTTGGGCTATTTTTACGCCCAGTCTGCTACTTTACGCAGGGAGTATATTTTGGGTCATTTTTACGCCCGAGCTTTCCTGACTACATGAGAACGTTGTTTGCTTACGTGGCTTTCATGCCACACTTATCGAGGAACGTGTGTACGTGCTCTCCCCATTTTGTTGAAGTAGTGGGACACGTGTCAACGTGCGTAGATGATGATTTATATCGTGGGTGACAGTTACTCGCGTAGAGACCCGTTTTTGTTGCTTTTTATGCACAAAGGGTCTAGTCTATAAATAGACTTATTTTCAACACAGACAAAATCAAGAGATCAATAGAGATACATGAGAGAAAATTCTGAGAAAACTCATACTTTAAGAGTGATATTCCCAGAAGTATTTCTTCAACTTTTTCTCAAGAACAGGGTGAAGCAAAGCAAGAAAGCATTCGACTGTGCCATCAGTGCCATTGTTCGATACCTTTTCGGTGACTTAGTTCTTCCGATTATTCGTCTTCTTCAAGCAGTTTTCTTCATCATCATCGTATGGTCCAAGGAACAAAGTGATCGCTCTCAGACCAGACTTCCATAGCAATACTTCCCAGAACAACTTGTACTTTGGTACTTTTTCTCGTTTTCTCTACTTCAGTGATACGCCCTGGGCGTAAAAATCAGTCTCCCGTCTGTGACGTGGCAGACTCTCAAGTTTTACGCTCTGCGTATAAAAATCAAACTTTACGCTGTGCGTAAAAATCAGTCTCCCGTCTGTGACGTGGCAGACTCTCAAGTTTTACGCTCTGTGCGTAAAAATCAAACTTTACGCTCTGTGCGTAAAAAGCAGTCTCCCGTCTGTGACGTGGTAGACACACAAGTTTTACGCTCTGCGCATAAAAATATGTCTCCCGTCTGTGACGTGGCAGATACTCATGTTTTATGCTCTATGCGTAAAGGTAAATATCCTGTCGGTGACATAGTAGATAAAATTCATAATGATGCCTCTGCATCTAAAATGAATTTACCTACACGTATGCAGCGTAAAAACATTATTGGTAAAACTTCAGTTTTCAACCAACAAACTTTTTACACTGCTTTACGCAAGGTACCAAACCTTTAAATTACGCGTAATGCTGATGGAGTCCTTTGTGAACAAAAATATTAGGATTTATGCACACAACTCCAGGCGCGTAAAAACACTCAGTTTGGTTCTGCTAATACAGCCAGTAATCTTCTTTATACACAAGGGACTAAATGTTTCTCTACCCAAATGTAATAAAGAAGACTACTCCCTCTACTCCTTCTGATTTACGCGAGTTACTCGTACAAAAGCGTAAAAACAGAAAATCTCCTGTAACACTCCCCCAAGAAAATCATCATTATGAGTGTCACCAGATTGTAATCAAATGTTGCTGTTCGGCTTCTAAACGGTCATTTTTGATCGATTAAGCTACAATGTGCCTCAGCAGCAAGTTGATGAACAAGAACATGAGTTATCATATGCGTCAGTCAACATGGCATCTCATACCAACAGAGGACGATGTCCAAGACGCAAATCGTCCCAGACTCCTGGTCAACAATAGTTCAATCGACTTCTTGATAGTTTTGAAGGGGTATATCAGAATACTCGATCAAGAAGTCAAAGACAGTTACAGACTTCTGATTCAGAAGCTGGGGGTACCCAGTCTTTGGAGTCCGAAAGTGATAGTGTTGATTCATACCTCTATACTAATCCCTCTGTATCTTCAAGAGAGGTTGAATCATAGGCTATCGGAGATGAACCAGAGACATCATCTGCTAATACAGAACATCGTCTCTCTGCCGTTGAGCAATCACTGAAGGACATGCTCACCATGATGCAAAGCATGCATCAAATAATAATGACTCAGCAAACTGCTCAGCCGGCAGTAATAACACCGGTGCAGGTGGCAGCACAAACTCAAGATAGTCAAGGGGTTGATATACCTTTGAATAATAAAGAGCCTGCTGTCAATCAAAATTCTGCATCTCCAGATCCTATCATTCCAGAAGATGTACCACCTCCGGTGGGGGTCACGGTACATCCAACAACTATTCAATCGAATGTGCTTTCTCAAACCAGTAAAGCTATTCAAGCAGTGCGTGAGCTAAAAGCACAGTTTGAAGTTCTGAAGCGTAAGGATCAGCTCCAGAGGTTAGGGATTAAGCAACCTTATCCTCCTCATTGGAACGATGTTCCCTTTCCTCCAAAGTTCAAGCCACAATCCATGGTGTTATTTGATGGAAAGACATCTCCTAGTCAATATACATATTACTTTAATATTATGACTGTACATTTGCAGAAGAATGGTGCTCTTTTTACCCGAGTTTTCATCGGGTGTATAATGGGTTCAGCTTACGACTGGTATCGTAGTCTACCCGACAATTGTATTTCATCTTTTGACGAATTTAAAGCAATATTTCTCTCCCGTTTCTATGAAGAAGGAATGGACATGAATATGTCCTCCTTAATAGAAATCAAACAAAAGGAGAATGAGGATACCCGAACGTTCATTGAATGTTTTCGACCGGCTACTTTGAAAATGCCTCCGGGTATGCCAGATTCAGCATTGATCGATACATACAAGATGAATCTGCGACCATCCATTGCTGTTTTTACGGGCTCTCAATTCACAGATTGGGCCTCGTTCATCATAGCAGTAGTTTCTACCGATACCAATGGTAGGTTGGCTCGTGAACATGGGATGATCTTCGCTTCAAAAGATAACGGAAAGAAAAACTCTTCAAGTAATAATTCCGGCAATCGTAATGGAAAAGGAAAGGAAACCTTAGTGGTTAATCTTTCAAAACCCAAAACGACGCTGAATAATCAGGAGTCTTCCAAGCCAAAAGAAGAATACTCTTTCGATGACAGTAATATCCTAGGGATATTCCAATCTTTGGTAAAGAGTGGCAAACTCCATATTCCAGAGCCGAAAAGACCTAACGAGGTGAATCTGACCGACAATCCCAAGTATTGTATCTAGGGTTATTTACACTAACTACCCCTATGTTTTTGATTTATAACACGGGGTACCCCTACTTTTAAACTATTTACACTAACTACCCCTATGTTTTTGGTTTATTACACGGGGTACCCCTACTTTAAGGAAAAATAAAAAAATTATAACACTAACTACCCCTACGTTTTCTAAAGGGAGGGGTAGTTAGTGTAAATAGTTTAAATCAGGGGTACCCCGTGTTATAAATCAAAACATAGGGGTAGTTAGTGTAAATAACCCTTGTATCTATCACAGATACATAAATCATCCTACCAAGGCTTGCTATGTCTTGAAGAAGAAAATCCAGGAGCTGATAAATGCTAATGCTATCGCTTTAACCAACGATGAACATACAATCACAACCAATATGATTTCTCTTCAATTTGGAGGTTTTCCTCCACAGCAAGTCCCAGAAGGAATTGTCCCAATTTCAAAGGCGACGATGAAGATTATGAATATCCCGCCTGCCAGAGAGCAAAATGAAGGACTTTTGCCTCTTACACTAAAAAATGGTGAAATCATATGGGTACACCCTGATTTAGTGCCTGAAATAGAGAATGTAGGTAAAACTTCGAAATCCAAGAAAGGTAAAAAAGTCAAAACCTGCAACATGATTTCTCATGTTTTAACTCTAGACCATGATAATTTAGATCATTTATGGGGTGGCATTCCTTTGGAGGATAGACTGAGGGGTTTGAATATATGCCCTCCAAGTTTGGCTCCTCCTACCAAACTCAAGCTTACTTATCGGCAATGGTTAGCAATGAATAGTGTCCCCTTATACAGGACACAACAGGTCTTTGCTGCTTATGAGAAAGCTCTTACAGGGATTTTTTCTTCTATCCCGAGTATTCCTCCTTCTCCTGTGGCTACAGAGTTTTCTATTCCTCCTTCTACACAAGTCTCTATGCCTCCTTCTCCTGTGGTTACAAAAGTTTCTGTCTCTTTTTCCTCCGTTAAACCATCTATTGAAAGTCCGCTGCCCACTCATTTGTATAGTCAGCAATCAGTCTATCTCATAAAAAAGATAGGCTATGACTTTCAAAAGGCGGAAGGCTTGAATTATGATAAAGGAATGCGACTTCCTTTGTAACTTCAAAGTCAGAAATCCACTCTCGGATTGGGTTTTGAGGTCCCTCATAAAACTCCTCACAAGAAGAAGATTAAGGGAAAGAAGACTAAATCCTGCAATATGGTACTTCATTTTCCTGAGTCTGAACAAGAAACCTTTGCTGGTACGAGATCTGGTAAAGAGTACCACAAAGATTATGAGGGGACTTCACAAGAAGCAGAGGGCGTGACTGAAACACTTTCAGCTCAACCATCTCATGTTCCTGCTAAACCATCTGTGGTTGAGAAAGGAAAACAGAAAGCAGTTCATTTTGACATCCCGTTGAAATTTGCTTCAAATCAAGGGGTAGTGATGAAGCCCTACAAATTTGATATTCTTGACCAGTTAGCTAATACTCCGGCTAGACTTTCTATCTTTGAGTTGCTTCGTCTTTCTAAAGAAAGCCGTGAAACTTTGAGTGAAGCATTGCTACAAGCAGATTCATGCTTAGCTCAACTCAAGACTTCTGACAATATACCGGTGTCGTGTCCACAATTTTATAGTGTGATGGAAGCAATTCCTAATATTACCTTCACACAAGAAGATATGCTGCTGAAGCATAACAAGCATGACAGGCCTCTGTGTTACACCGGGTATATTGAATCTACTAAAATTGACAGGATTTACATCGATCCTGGATCTTCAATTAGCATAATTCTTCAAAGTATGCTACGACCTTTGAGGATCCTTATTAGTGATTTGACTTACACTAGTACCACAATAGTTGGTTTCAACTCTGGAAAGAGTAAACTACTAGGAAAGATTCGTCTGAAGATTCAAATTGGTGATCTTCGAACTATGGCAACCTTTTATGTTAGCAACTCAGATGTATCTTACAACATCCTCCTTGGAAGACCGTGGATACATGAGCATAACATTGTGCCTTTAACTCTCTACCAATGCTTCAAGTACGTGGATTCTCAAGGGGTCCTGAAGACCGAATTTGCAGATATCAATCCCTTTAAGGGTGTTGAAGCTTATTTCTCTGATTCAATACTCTACAAGCAGGAGCATGTGAAGGAGATATCGGATATGGCCGAAGATCGATCACCTGCCGTGGATCAATCTGTCAATGACGATCCTCTGGAAGAACAACCTTTCAAGATTAATGTCAAAGGCCGAATCCAACCCCAACCTGTTAATGATCAACCTCTGGTGATCAAAGTTAAAGAAAGAATCGAGCTTTGTCTGAGGAATCAGCGAGCATTCCAGTCAAGTGTCAAGTTCAACCTCTTATGATCAAGGTCAAGGGACGTACTTCTCGTACGAATGATCCAGAACCACCACTGATCATCAACCTTGGCAAGTCTATGCAGAAGACGGATGACGATCCGTTAATGATCAATCCAAAGCGTAGTAGTCAACTTATAAATAATATAAATATTGATCATTATGTACTTTCTAATATCAATGAAGATTTCCTTTTGGAGTATATGGCTGTCAAATTTATTGAAAGAATGACTTTATCTTCTGATGATCAAAGTCATCAACATAAAAATGACATAAATACAGAGGAAACCTTATACATTGACCATAAGGAAAATTCCTTTCCTCCTCATGTTGATGTCGGACCTTATGCTCAAAGGTTCCTAACATCTTTCCCCTATCTTCTTCCTGTAGCCTCATTATCATAAGCTTGTGTAACTCATAGACGTCACGAAGAATCTTATTTTATGATTCCGTTTGATAAGAAAAATAAGCGCCAAATTGTGTTTGGTCTGGCTAGAAATATCCCTGTTATTCAGACAGATGATCTTAGAGATAAAGATAAAGGAAGAATCCGAATTGACAAATATAGTCAACAATCTCTCAAGATTATCCAAAATATGGGATATGATTTGAAGACTATGCAGGGTCTCAATCAAGGTAAAGGTAGACGGTTACCATTATGTGGTGATCTATTTTACCAGAAAACTTGACATGGGTTAGGATACGATCCGTCCCACATGTTTAATGAAGATATACAAGAAGAATTTTCTTCCAGTTCTTCACAATCCTCAGATTTTGAAGAAATCTAATTCGTCGAATCGGATACACCCCATATGTACAAAGAAAATATGGAAGAATGTTCTTCCAGTTTTTTACAATCCTCATATTCTGGAGGAGACTATTATGATGAATCTGAGTGCGTATTCTCAGTCAATATGGTTCAAATTGATGGTGAATCTGAGCCATTTGAGAATGATCCTTGGGCACAGCAAATGGACACTCAATGGGAGCTTCGTTTTGAACAGCGACAGCCACTTACAGAGGATGAGATTGTCCAGATTGATGTTGGAGACGGAACTACGTCCAAGCCAATATTCATCAGTAAAAACCTTTCTAAAGATGAAATGAAGAGTTGATACAACTGATTAAAGAATATATTAATATCTTTGCATAGAGTTATGAGGATATGTCGGGTCTAGATCCTAAAGTTGCTACTCATAAACTCAATATTCTTCCTAATGCCAAGCCTGTAAAATAACAGCAGCGGCATTTTCGACCAGATATGATGGATGTAATTGAAGCAAAAGTCAAAAAGCTGATTACATGTGGCTTTGTTCGTGAAGAACAACACCCAGACTGGGTTGCCAACATTGTTTCTGTTATAAAGAAGAACAGAAAAGTCCGAGTTTGCATAGATTTTCGGGATCTTAATGCAGCTTGTCCAAAGGACGAATTTCTACTTCCGATTACCGATGTCATGATAGACAATACATGTGGTTTTGAACGCATGTCTTTCATGGACGGATTTTCAGGATACAATCAAATTAAGATGCATCCAGGAGATGAAAAGCATACCGCTTTCCATACACCCCTTGGAGTTTACTGCTATACGGTTATGCCGTTCGGACTGAAAAATGCCGGTGCTACGTATCAACGGGCCATGAGCAGCATCTTTCAAGAACATCTACGGAAAATAGTTGAATGTTATGTAGATAATATTGCTATCAAATTCGATCAAAAGATGATCACATTCAAGACTTGAAGACAGTATTTGAGTTGATGCGTCAACATCAACTAAAGATGAATCCTACTAAGTCTTTCTTAGGGGTGTCCAGTGGCAAATTTTTATGATTTGTCATCACTTCTCAGGGTATCCATGTTGATCCTGATAAAATCAAAGCAATTCATGAAATGTGTCCTCCACGCAATCTAAAAGAGCTACGTGGTTTTCAAGGTCGTATTGCTTATATCAGGAGATTTATATCCAATCTTTCTGGGAGATGTCAACCTTTCTTTCGTCTATTAAAGAAAGGTGTATCATTTGTTTGGGATGAAGCATGTCAGAAAGCCTTCAATGACATCAAACAATACCTTACAAATCCATATGTTCTGGTACCCCCAGTGGTGGGAAGACCATTTTTGCTATATGTTCGAGCCTTAGATCATTCCTTGGTGCTATTCTTGCACAGAAAGTGATATGGGACATGAACATGCAATTTATTATCTTAGACGAATGATGGTCGGAGCTGAACACAGGTACACTCCTGTGGAAAAAGAATGTATGGCCTTAGTTTTTGCTATTCAAAAGACACGACATTATGTGTCAGGACAGACTATTTATGTCATCTCCAGAATAAATCCTATTCGGGTATTGATTAGAAAATCGAGCATTCTTAACTCCAGGTTAGCCACCTTGGCGATGTTGCTCCTTATGATATGGTCTATGTACCTCAAAAATCAGTGAAGGGCCAAGCATTAGCTGATTTCTTAGCAGCTCACCCTATACCTGAAACATCGAAGCTATGAGCACATTCCAGATGAGTTGTGGATTGCAACATGATTTGAAGGATGACATTTGGCAATTATATTTTGATGTAGCATCACGGGTTGGACCTAAAGGCAATATTATCTCTGGAGTAGGCATCGACTTGGTCTCTCCTGATAAGATGGTCATATACCGTGTTTATTCTCTTAATGAACCATGTTCCAACAATGTGGCAGAATATAATGCTCTGCTGATTGGTTTCCAAGTAGCAAAACAATTGGACATCGAGTTCCTGGAAGCTTATGGAGATTCTTAACTGATTGTTAATCAAGTCAGAGGGACATATGAAGTCAGAAATCCTGACCTCATTCCTTATCATCAAGTGGTAATCAAATTGGCCTCCTTCATTCAAAGGATTCTTCATCGAATTCGTACCACATTCTCAGAACTTCGAAGATGGTCATATACGTCTGCTCCTCGACCGAGACTCCGCGGAAAACTCCGCTGCTATGCTCCGCCTGACGTCTGGAGTACTCGAACTCTGGCTCCCCCAGTACTCTGAAGAGAACTCTACCCCCTCTGCAATCAATGCTGGCATGGTGCCTGCTCAACCAATCCATACCGAGTACTATATCGTAGTTCGACAATGGCATTACGAGCAGGCTCACCTCCAACTCACGACCTTCCAAAACAACACTCTGACCCTTACAAACATCACTCACGAGGATAATGCCACCCCCGGTCGTGATCTTGTAAGTCCTAGGCAACGATTCAGCTACGATACCGTGCCTAATCGCAAATGATACTGATATGAAACTGTGCGAAGCACCGGAATCGAATAATTGAAAAGCTGGACTGGAGTCGAGAAGAACCGAACCTGCGATCAGCTCTCCTATCGCCTCCGCATCCTCAGCCCCCATGGCGAAAGCTCGCCCCTGCTGTCCTCCTCTGGCCTGCTGCTGGTACTGTACGAACCGCTACTGCTGAGTATAAGAGGTGGCAGACCTCTCATCGGCGTCTCCCTGGCCCTGGCAATGTGATCTCGTCTCAACCATCCTGGAGACAGATCAAAAGAAACAATTGCTGAGAAGGAGTCGAAAATAGCAAAGGCGGACAGTTAATATTCAAAGGAAGACAAATAGCAGAAAATGTAGATATACGGAATCTGATAAAGAGTTTTCCTAATATGATTGAGTACCTTCAAGAATTTCCTAATTCTACTGCAGGCTGCAGTGATATTCTAGTTCGAATACCACTACATTTCTAAACTAGACCTGCATGGGCCACCACTAAAAATGTGTCACGACCCGCACCCTAGAGTAAGGGCACGAGAAGTGGGTACGTCCAGCCTACGTCGCAGTGTCGGCGGTAGAACGCTGTCCTAGGTCAATCATCTAACAATATAAGGTACCTGTACAGTATATACACTCCGAATGGAGGTGACATAGCAGAATACAGTTTCAATCACATTTAAGGTGGAATACGATAAAAAGATAGATAGATAAAACTGAAATCCACAAAGAGATACAACTAGATAGAAGTCTAAGTGTCTAAGATATCACGAATCTATTTAATGTCCCAAATCTCAATACAGTAATCCATAAAGTAAATACAACTCGAGACAACTGAAAATAAATAAGAAAACTCTAGCTAGCTACTCCAACCTCTATTGTGGCTCCTCTAGGCTAGCAAGTAACCTCCAAGCTATCTGTAAAATTTATCAACAGGTCCAGTCAGGACGGGGCGAGCACAATACATCTCAACAAGTCATAGCAGAAAAGAAAATATAATTATGCTAGAGAATAAAATACAGGAACTGAAGAATAGCATAAGGTAAAAGAGAGACTGTAAGTAAATATCTATGATATATAAAAGAGAGACAGTGCTAGTGATTCAGAGTACAAGATGAACATGTGAATGGCTTAGGACTGATTCATAACTATACTAAGAGTGGTTCATGACTATACTACTTTGGATATTATTCACATGACCATTCATACTCTCTCTGTACCCCAATCAATACACAAGGATCCAGTCAAGTTACGTTAAGATTCATGACTAAACTACTTGACCCGTATAGGGTGATTCATGAATTGATTCGTGAAGGCTCGATGATCATGAGAGTACATGAGTCACTAGCTGATTCCCGAAGATTCATGATAATAGAAGCAAGAGATACATGATGTAAGTGAAACACACGAGACAAGAGTATCTGATGCTCCCGAGAGGGATAACATCTCATGAAGGGATCCATATAGTACTAATCCGTGTTACCAACGTGTCAGCATCAAGTAGAATAATCTAAAGCAGAAAATATAGTCCTAAACAAGATATGAAATAATCATAAAATGTACTCGCCTGCTATCTGAGTGTCCGAATGAAAGGTACTGTCCGAGGAGAGGTGTCTGGCTCCTAATCAGAACAGCACAAATCACAACAAGTCTAAAATGATGACAAGATGCAATTTAATGCATTCTACATGAATCTAGGTCAATCTAGGCCAAAGTCAACTCTTGGTCAACTCTGGTCAACCCTAGAAGTCAAACTAGGTCAACTATGGTCAAACTAGGTCTAACAAGTCTAAACTAGTCTAACTAGTCTATTCTAGGCCTAATCAAGACTAAACAAGTCTAACTAAGCTCTCACTAGTCTAACAGACACACCATAGGCCAATACCATATATATATTATAATATTTTTTCAATACCATATATATATATATATATATATAATATAATATATATAATATATATATCACTATTCACAATATGAATATATATATATCTATCTATATATACAATAGGAATATGCCTAACACATTAGCTATCACACATATAGAAATACCCATATATGCTACTCTACAATTCATACATCACATTAAATTAGGCATGCTATATGTAGCTATAGGCATACTCATATAGAATATATACATGTATTTCATAGAGAGGGGTTAACATGTTAGATGTGTGTGTATGATTGAGATAGGTGTGACAGGAAATATGGGGGTTTAAAAATGTGTGACAGGTAATAATGTGTACTAGAGTGTGTGTGTGATAGACATTGCACTCAAGTGACAGTGAAATATCTGTAGGTGAATCCTGAAACAGTGAGCATGAGTACATGTGTGTGTCACAGGAATTTGCTACAACAGTTAAGACAGTTAACAATGAAACAATGTAGTGTGTTTGATAGCCTACCATGACAAGAATAGGGAAACTTGTGTGTGTGTGTAGGTAGGATGAACCTGTGTGTTCCAGTGAAGGGAAATCAGAATCAATGTGAGTGTCATTCATACAATGTGTTAACAGTTAACAGTGCAAAAATGGGAATTCGAAGAGCATTGAATGGCAATGGCTCTCAGTTAACACAAGCATCCATATAAGCTATGAAATCAGTCAAACCAATGTAATGTTTCAGTTAAACATTGATTTTAAACTCAGTTCACACTTCATTCTCAGTTTTCAAATATCAAGGAAAGGAAAAACTCCTTCTCAGGTTTTTCTAATATATATAAATACAGTTCAGTTTTCATCCCCAAATCCCCATTTCAGTTTACAGACAAGTGACAGTGAACAATGTGAGTGTAGATAGTTCCCAGGTTTTGATTTATGTGTGGTGCAACATCAATCTTGTCACGCCCCAGAACCAGAATACTGGAGAGCGGGGGCAGACATAGCCAGCTACGTATATTGAAACAGAATACATCTCAACTATACGGTCACGGCTGTCTAGATATGAGGGTTTACTACAAGCCAACAGTCTCTTAAGGTCAAGCCTATTGTCTCAATCTCAAGCAAATAATATAATTACAAGATGAATGATCATTAAATATACAATAAAAGGCGTCCCAAATATTACATATCAGCTGATCATGAAGCTAGTCGTACAAAATGTTAGGACTCGCAAGAGTTTAAGTCATACATGATCAACCCTAGGATTTGTTAATCATGTTTACAGCCCGTAGGCAGACAGTAAATAAAAGTGCATCGAGCTAACAGGTGCTCGTCGGCTAAACGCCTCAAAAGAATAAATTTACAATAGAGTGAGCGAAACAAAATAGAAAACCCACTCGTAGCCCGGGTTCCTTCTAGTCGCCACCATTGGGCTGGAAGCTTGGTAGATCCTCGGGAGCTGCTCCAAAATCTGGCCACACAAAACCAGCTGGGTCAACCCCAGAAAGAGCAAGTGCCACAAGGGGCCACGAAATAAGAACAAAAGCCAGCAATTAGCACAAGAAAATCTAATATTAAAACTAGAATTGTACGAAAACATGTCAGGATGATATACGACGAGATAACCATAGAACTATTCCGATAACCAGGTTACAACCCGTAAACCAAACAAGGACCGGGGTTGTAACCCTTCATCTGAACAGAGCTTGGTTTCCCACCATTTATCGGCAAGATAAGTAATGTAAGTAATCAAGACAGGAAGCAATCTCGTACGGGATCAAGACATGACTAGACTGGTTATACCTCATTCAATCAATCACGGCCAAGCAGATACTACGGCTTACTACTTTAACTAACTAGGGTTATCACATGCCTAATTACTAACAAGATGCAGTGAGATTGTTCCACAGCCACAAGCCCTGCAGACCATCCAGGCTACCCAGGACGAAAGATTAGGGTTGAATTCAGGAGGGTACATCGCTCGGGAGACAAATGTACCCTTAGGTGACTTAGAGGGTGCAACACTCGACGGTACGCTGGAAATGTGCCCTACTCGACGGCAGGCTACAAATCCCAAGAGCGCCCAGGTAACGGGATTGCCTGTAGCTGTGTCATCTCTTTATGACTACTGGGTTATTCTAGTTATTAACCTTAATCCATTTTAGTAGGTACTCCTGACCGTAGTACTCAGGAGTCCTATCCTAGACATGATGCAAGACTGGACAAGTGGATTAACAAGCAAGCAAGAAAGAACCACCCACGGTGTCATGGCAAGTCAAGTTAAGTTATCAAGTCATGTTAAGTCAGGAGTGCACCGTCACGGGCCACTATCAAGTCATGTTGGTCATATCAGGAGTGTACCACTACGGGTCACTGTCGTGTCAAGCTAGTTCCTTGTCATACCAAGCCATGTACAATAGTCATTCCAAATATAATAAGTAAAATCAAGTTCATGACAAAAGGCGTAAGGATATAAAATGGACATAAAATATCTAATAGAATATCAAAATACGGGGTTATAGAAGAGCCAAGCTTCAAGAAAAAACCAAAACTCCAAGAGTTAGGGGGTTAAGCAAGGGGTCAGGGGAGCAGCAGCGTACGAAAAGGTCACGCACGCTGAGAGAGCAGCGGGGTGAAAGTCACGCACGCTGAGAACAGTATTCGTGAAAGTCACGCACGCTACAGGGAGCAGTGTACGTGAAAGTCAGCACGCTACAGGGAGCAGTGTGTGAAAGTCACGCACGCTACAGGGAGCAGTGTGTGAAAGTCACGCACGCTACAGGGAGCAGTGTGTGAAAGTCACGCACGCTACAGGGAGCAGTGTACGTGAAAGTCACGCACGCTACAGGGAGCAGTGTACGTGAAAGTCACGCACGCTACAGGGAGCAGTGTACGTGAAAGTCATGCACGCTACAGGGAGCAGTGTGTGAAAGTCACGCATGCTACAGGAAGCAGTGTGTGAAAGTCACGCACGCTACAGGAAGCAGTGTGTGAAAGTCACGCACGCTACAGGGAGCAGTGTGTGAAAGTCACGCACGCTACAGGGAGACAGCATACGTGAAAGTCCCATACGCTACAGGGAGCAGTGTGTGATAGTCACGCATGCTACAGGGAGTAGTGTGTGAAAGTCACGCACGCTCAAGGAAGCAGTGTGTGAAAGTCACGCACGCTCAAGGGAGGCAGCATACGTGAAAGTTACGCATGCTTAAGGAGACACACTTCCAACAGGAAGCGTACTCAAGCCTGCGTACGCAGCGCTAAAGAGCGCGCGTAGCTCAGTGTGCGTAAGCTAAGCAGCTCTGCACACTGCTCACTGTCTTCTCCACAGCAAGAACACCAAGGAAGAACCCAAAGCTTCACAAGTTCATAACTTGGCCATCCGAACTCTAAATCCGGATTTCCAAAGTTCCAACTTGGGTGAAACTGAAAGCTCTTCCACATGGAAACATCAAAACTCATAGAAAACCAACATAAATAGCTCAAACCATGTAAAATCCGAAAATAGGAAAAAGCTTAGATCTATGATAATGGGGGCTCCAAATCACAAAAACTCAAGTTCTAATGTTTGTCTCCATGTCCTAATCTAGCAAATGGACAAGGAAAAGAGGGTTCTCATGTAGTGGCAAGATGTACTTGCCTAGGGTTGGGAGAGTTGTGTAGAGGAAGGAGAAGAAGAAGAAGAAGGAAATTAATGGTGGAAGTTATGAGGAGAGAGAGTGGTAGGTAGGGATAAAGAGGGGGAGTTGTGGTGGGGATGAGGGGTAGCATAGGCTATGGTGATCCATGCATAAACCGAACCAGACCAACCCAATAAAACCGAGCCAAGCCAAAAACCCAAATACGAGAAATACCAAAATTCCACAAGCTGAGGAAAAATAAAAACACATGCCAAAATCCAGATACGAGTATAAATACGAAATACGGGAAATACGGAAAATGAGGGTGACAAATCTCAGTTTACTTGCTGACATCTAAAATAGGAACATCATTCAATGGATCAAACAAACTTCCATTCCCTGTGTCTCAGGATTTCAAATTAAAACAGTGTAACAGTTTGTTTCTCAGGATTTCGAAGAACAGTGGTCTTCAATACCAGTTAATGCAACCCAATCAAAATGCCAATTCGAAAATAAATATGAAACTGAGATTATGACATAACAAGAACATTAGAAATGCTGAATGGATCTCAGTTTTAGGAAACTGGATTCAAATGCCCAACCCAATGTGTATCAGTGAACATATAATGACAATCTCAGGAAAAACCCAACTCATGACTATATTTCATTTCTCATTAATCAAGGACCTATCCTAGCATGATGTCTAGTGTTCAGGTAATCAAACATAACTAATACATAGCATTTAACAGGAAAAATTAGTGAAGAACAATGATCAGTGATACTCACTGATACCTTATGTATCAGTCGACTGGTCATTCTTCAAATCCACATTCGATTTCACAAATGAATGATGAACATTAGGTAGAAAATAATTAGGGGTTATTAGTAGGTAACATACACACAAAATGGTGTCCTAAATAGGACACAAACGTGTCCAAGCATCACACAAAACTCAAACACACAGACTGGGTTCAGTCGACAGTTCCCGTGTCTAGTGCGGGCCAGATTCCTCACCCGACACGAAACATTAGGACACAAAACTTTGGAGATGACACGACAGTCATTGCCCTTCACTCCATGTCTAACCACGCGTATCCACGTGCTCTGTGCACTGAGCACGAGCACGCTGGTAGCAGGGGAATGCTTCCCGCACGCGTGGTACACCTCGCGTGTGCACGTGTCCAAAGCGACACGACATGACACAAGCAACACCTCAGTCGAGAAAAACACGTAAGCCACATCCAAACATGACTTTCTATTCAAACACATTTCAAAATCTCGATCGAAATGCCCTCTGTGGCATTTCGTCGAACACCTACGCTGGTTACTGATACGTGTCCGATACGGACACGTACATGATACGAAATCGAGCAAACCCTATTCCTACAGCACAAGGACATCTAGGGCTTGATATTTATGCAAAGAAAACCTAATTTTAATAGATGAATAGGAATTTACCTATGTATGTTCTTCAACACAAAAAGCCTCTTCAAAGGAGCTCTCCAAAGCCACCCAAAATCTCCAAATTGCTTCAAATCTGAGATGTGACTCCACAAACAGTAGGAGAACAGTGATTAGAACACTATGGAAGAAATTTCAATAAAAATGGAGCTCTATTGATTAAACTATGAAGAAAATAGAATGGAGGCTCACCTAGTTCTTAGAAAAAATGATAGAATATTGAAAAGAGGCACAAATTTCTAAAGAGATATTATACAGGCAAGGGGGGGTCTTGGCCGGCCACTTAGCTTAGGGTTAGGGTTTCTAGGATGCATCCAAGGGCTAGCAATGCATCATGACTATTGAGTGGCCTAGAATCTAGGGCTCCTTCCTAGTTAAGTTACAAACCACTTACTTAGCTAAACATGACTCAACCCACTATCCAATACTAACTAATTCTCAATATGGCTAACTAGGCTAGCTATGGCTAATCTAGGTTAGGTCCAATCTAGGTTAGGCTAACCAAAACCACATGGCAATAATTAAACTAGTATTTAAATCACACCATTCAAAAATCATTTTAAATTTCTAATAAAATATATTAAATTTAAATAATTCAAAAATGACAAAAATACTCTCAACTAGAAATGTGGTAGTGACAACTTCTTCTATCTATCATGTCCTTTTGGCCTCTAAATAGATATTAATCTATTTTTCTTTGAGTTGTTACGATCTATCATGTTTATATTACCTCTGATAGTATCATATACTCTAAACAGAAAAAGAGATTCATTATCTATCATGTCTATATTACCTCTGGATAGATATAATTTATTGAGTTTAGAAGACTTGTCATGTCCATATTACCTCTGATAAGTGTTTTTTATCTCATACCTATTGTTTAATTACAAAATAAATGATAGGGTCACAAAACAAATATTTTATTCATTTTTGTAAATACTACAGAATGAAAAAAGATAAAAGATTACAAAAATTCTTTATTTTGCCTAAGGCGGAGCAGAGACATCCTAAAGAAATTTTTGTAGCTCCGCTAGACGTTTTTCACGAGATCTCAATACATTATTAGTAGCTACGAAGCATCGAGCTTCGAGTACGAGTAGATATGAGAAAGTCCAGCAAAAGTGACTATCATCTTGTCCTTGGCTTCGTCAAGGGTTTTGATGGTAGCCTCAGCTCCGAAGACTTGTTCCTCCAAAATTGAGCTCTGAGTTAGCTGATGGTCCGAAGCTGTGATCATCTGCTCCCTCTCCCCCTTTAAGCGAGCCAGCTTAGCCTCGACTTCGCGAATTCTATCATTCTGTTGATGAATTCTTATATTCGAAGCTTCATAGGCTTCTCTCTGAATCTCCAGCTGAGGCTTTGCTTCAGTCAAAAAAGCCTTTTCTTTGGCCACCTTGATGCTGTACTCATGGAGGGCCTCATTAAAAGTCGTCTTCCGAGCAAGGTATTCAGCCGATAGAGCGTCATACTCCTCTTAAATGAGACTTTCAGTGGTTTTACTTGACAGCTTTAGATATTGTTTGATGGGCTGTTCAAGTCCCTCCACGACTTTCTCCAATGTCGCTGCTCTCGTTGCATCATTGAACATGGCAACATTTCTGATAGTAAGAGCAATCGCCGCCTTCAGACTTTCATAACTGAGGCCCTTATTCAGGACCATTTTGATCAGAGCTGCCAGACTCTTGTAAAAAGTATTAGTATGAATCTCAACTAAGAGATTCATTTCTGCACTTGAGCTCGGCGTTGCGGCGATGTCTACCAGATCTCTTCTCTGAAGACTAGGAGCAGATGTTGTTGCCTTAGTAGCAGACTGAGAAGAAGCCATTGTTGTCATTGCTACTATGGCCAACTGATCCCCAGGAGCTTCAGGGACAGTATTTTTAGTATTTGTTACTCCAGCCGATTCTGAAGTCGAAACTACTTGAGTTTCGGTGGCGGTAATTGGGTGAATGGAATGGTAGTTATGGCAGCTGACTCCGGTTAGGGTATTGTCTCTTCAAGAACTTTTTATGAAGTAGTAGCAATAGCAGAAGATGCTATTTCAACGTCCCCAACTTCAGTTGATGATTCGACTATGTCTTCATCACCTTCTTCGGCTACCGGCTCTGCAGGATCTTCAAGTATTTCAGTTGTAGTGGGTCTTTCTACACCTGGTTCTTTGTTGAAGTCTAATTCTTCCTCAGTAGCCGCTTCATCATCTACAGTAGGTTCTACTGTAGTTTGTTCCTTATTTCCGCCCTCAGCAGGAAGAGACAATTCTGGCTGAGCCTGCATCTCTGGCTCTTGTTGTACCTCCATAGATGGAGGACATTCTTCTTGAGCATCTTCTTCTTCTAAAGAAGAATCCTCTTCCTCAGACTTCACATTTTCCTCATAAATATCTTCTTGAGGAGGAGGAGGAGCCACAAGCTTTGATGTGATGATAATACCTAAAAGAATTAAACAAGATAAGTTAATATACAAAATATCATAATTTTGTATAGATTTTGTATAATTTATATTTACCTGGGGTAAGTGTAGGATGTGCCAAGTATGCGTCATAGTCCCCATCCCAGTCATCATCATCAAAATTAATAGCTGGTTCATCTGATGGGATGGACTCTCGATCAACAGTATGTACTGGAGCGACATCCTCAACAACTTGTGCCTTTTGTGGCAAAGTCAAATGAAGTGCTGAGCTGAGACGTCCCGGAGATAGGATCACCGCTTTCATTGACGCTGCTGGTTGGGAGGCCGAGGACCCTTCTCCAGGATGAGCTGAAGAAGATACAACATTTTACGGCTCCTCGACTGGAATATCAATCTCTGGGGTAGCGGCTCTTGGTCTAGAAGGCCCTTTGGTGGTTGTTTCACTTAACAAAAATGCCAAACAAAAGTTGGATTTTAAAAATAAAACAAAAAAAAAAGTACAAGAAGTACAAATTTGATTGTGGAAAAGTACTGTTATGGAAGTCTGATCTGTAAATGATCACTTTGTTCCTTGGACCATATGATGATGATGAAGATCACTGCTTGAAGTAGAACAACTTGGAAGAACTAAGTCACCAGAAAGGTATCGACGCACTTGGACACTGATGGCGAGGCCGAATGCTTTCCTGCTTTGCTTCACTCTGTTCTGAAAGAAAAGTTAAAGAAGAATGCTCCGGAGAATCAAAATCTCGAAGTTCTGATCTCTGTATTCTCTCCTGTCTCTCTGTGTGTCTTATGAGAAAAATAAGTCTATTTATAGACTTGGGCTCTGGTACGTAAAAACTTAGCAAAAGTTCCGCTTTTACGCTAACAACCGCCACCCACGATCAAAGTCAACCTCTATATACGTTGACACGTGTCCCATCAATTCAGTAAGAATAGGATGCACGTACACACGTTCTTCGGGATGTGTGGCATAAAAGCCATATAGGCAAACCACGTTCCAAATTGATCAGAAAGAACATGGCGTAAAAATAGCCTCAATGTACTATGAGCGTAAAGCAATAGATTGAGCGTAAAGTAGCTTTGACGTAGACTTCCCGCGTAAAGTGGTTGTTAAATAACCTTGAGCGTAAAAATAGCTCAAATAGACTTTACGCACACGTCAACTGTTGAGCATAAAAGCTCGTATAGTCCTCGTGCGTAAAAGAAGCCATAGTGTGAGCGTAAAGTAGCTCAATTCACATACTAAACGACAACATTGGTCTCTGTATAAAACAAATCCCTTTGAATTCTGTGATATATGCCATCATTAATATCTTCATGTCAGAGTTTGCATTAAATGCAAGACTTGACAGCTTTGTCCAGCGTAAAAGTGGCTAGCTTGTCCTGGGCGTAAAACGATGGATATAGATCCGAGCGTAAAATAACCAGCCTGCTTCAGGCGTAAAGTGATTAGCCTCTCCTTGGCATAAAGGGGATCAATTTGAGTAGACTGATCTATCACTTTGACCCTTCTTGTGAAGCACTTTTTACTCTCCTACAAGACCCCCTTTAAAGTTTTCAAATATCTCCAAAATTTGAAACACTTTGAACAGAAGCGTAAAAATTGAGATTTGACCAGTCAGCGTAAAATTCGGGATATGCAACAGCCATCTGCGTAAAAGCGGGGATATCCAACAGTCGGCGTATTCTTCAAAAGAAAATTAATGTCGGTCAATACTTAACCGTCACAATAAATTTCTTTCTCGAAACTTTTGAATGTCTCTTCATCTTCCCGAGTAAGCAGTTTCCAACGAGGAATGTGAAGAGTTGCTTTGGTTTGTAAAAATAAGGAAAATTCTTTATTCTTGACATTCATCCTTGTTTTGTCATGGCGCCGAAGAACGAGATTACCAACAAAGAGGCTTCAAGCTCCAGGCTTGATTTCGAGCGAGCGTGCAACCTTTTAGAGTGTTTTGGAGTGACTCCTGCAGTCTTTAGTCGCATTGATGGTGGTCCCCCAACTGCGTACGAAGGGCCAAGAGATGCTGAAGCATTTCTTAATCTGATGCGCCGCTCCGGGATTCACAATATGCATGAACTAGGCGTCTCCCTTCGTCAGCCCAACGAAGGAGAAAAAAATGACGTTTTTATGTATTGCGAAACTTTTATCTATAGGGGTCCACTTCCCCCCTTTATAAATAAAATTTTGCTGTTGACTCATCTATTGACGCGTACTTGTTTATGCACTTCTTTTGACTGCTTCTGTGGTTGTTAATTCCCAAAAAATAAACCAACACGTGGCATTTGTCTTGTGGTTACGAGAGCCTTTAAATAGGATCTTCTCCCGAAATAGACTTATCCCAACAGTTTTTTTAGTCTTTATAGATAGCCGAGAATGTTTCATATACTCTCGTACTCATTCCTCTGAAGATAACTTTCTGCGATGTCGTTCTTCAACAAATGACAATAGCGAAGCTTTCCAACGGCGTTCCTTTGTATGCCCAGTCATTAGACGCAAATTCAACCACCATTAGAGCCAAACCATTCGATTCAAATGGTAAGTCCGATCGTAAGCAAATATCTGTCTTCGAATTTTTTGTTTAAAGACAGCTATTTTACGAGCGTAAAGCCTTGCTGAAGCACTGGCGTAAAAACCTTGCTGAAGCACCGGCGTAAAAAGTCTTGCTGAAGCAAATGGCGTAAAAGCCTTTGTGAAGCACTGGCGTAAAAGCCTTGCTGAAGCAATGGCGTAAAAGCCTTGTCATATCACTGGCGTAAAAGCCTTTGTGAAGCGCCGGCGTAAAAGCCTTGCTGAAGCAATGGCGTAAAAGCCTTGTTGAAGCACTGGCGTGAAAGCCTTGCCATCTGTTTTTAGTTAGCGTTTAATACGCATCTGATGATACTTCTGTCTAAAACACTTTTTCTTCGTTGTTTTCTGCAGAAGCTTGGCTGAAGAGCTTTTTCAGAACTGGCATTGGTGACTTTAACGCTGTGAAGAGCGTTCTTCTGACATCAACATCAGGGAGCTCATGCGCTTTTGACGCGCAAGTCAGACAACTCAGAACTCTTCGTGGGATAGAAGGGTCTTCTTCTTTTGGTAGAAAGAGCCTTTATACACGGAGAGTTGGATGGTGGAGTCAACTCTACCCCGAGAAATTGGATAGTAGAGTTCCTTTCACGGCAGAACTAGAAATTGTATCCCAATGCTGGATACATTCCTATCTCCTTTGGAAGGCCGCCCTTAATCCACCAATTGTATTGGCAACAACACGCCTTCGGGCTGCCATACTCTGGGGTTCTCCTCTCGTCTGAGAGAGAATACCAGAGTTTGATTCTTGCTGTTCTGGTTGCCACTGGAGCTCAGACAGTCAGGAATTGCCACCAACAACGAACCTGTCAAAGAAGATCCGAAGAGGAAATAAATCTCCATTAGGTTATCGTTGTGTATAGAATGAAAATCCTAGATATAATAGATTTCCATTGTAAAAAAAGTCTAAGAAATGTAATAGACTTTTATGGTGATATGAGAGTGGAAATGATAATTCTTCTATGCTCAATGATTTGTATCTATCTGGATGTAATATGGACATGATAGATAATGAAACCTTCTTTTCTGATTTATAGTACACAATACTATCAGAGGTAATATGGACATGACAGTGTGTGAGAACTCAAAAGAAAATTAGATTAATTTCTATGCAGAGGTCAAATGGAAAATGATAGATAAGTAGGTAGATTTAGCATTTATCCAGAGGTTATGAAAACATGATAAATAACGAATCCCACTTTTTCAATTGATAGAAGATTTAAAATCCCTCCCAAGAGACAAGAAGTCAGCTTAACCAAACCTTGGTAGCTGGGGAATAAGACAGATATTGTGAGCATATACGTCAAAACGGTGGACGAATCAACGTATTTCTTGGGAACAGAAAGGATGATTCAATTCTATTTTGAAATGAATGAACCCGATGGAGCGAACGGACAGGTCTTTTTAGGAATGAAAGGTTGTTCTCAATCTTCAAAGACCGGTTCATCAACAGTCCTCTTTTATAGGTGAGAACTGCTTGTAACCCTTCATTCTTATTTCTCCTCCTCTATTGGAAATGTCTTCCGAGGATGTACGGCGAAAGAATAAA
>JANAVB010017842.1:0-48916 GCA_029216955.1 Iris pallida
AATCTCAACTCCGAACGAAGGATAAATATAGATATAATAAAACTCAATCACAGACTAAGCACGATAAGATACCACAGAAGTCTAGAACTAATAAGACTAAATAACAACAACATAAATAAAACTACTAAATAATAATATCTCAAACAAACTCAATACAAAGTCAATATCTCAACTTATTACAATTCAAGTTCTAAACATGAAATCTAAAACAAGTATACTAAACTAGTCTTCCGATCACTCCTGAGAGTCGGGGCCCAAGGTAGCTAAACCATCTCAGGATCCCAAGCAAGTAGGGCATAAATCCTCAGGGCAAACATCTGTAATATTTGTCAATGTATCCAGTCAGGATTGGAACGAACACAACTCATCTAGAAATTCCAAGTAAATGACAAGGACTATAAAGCAGTTATAAACAGTTATATTGATGAAGCATGGTAGTTTTGGACATGTAATGATGTAAAGCAACAGTTTAAAATACAAGAGAAGTAATATAATGAATCAGAAGATCAAGGCAATGAAGGTTGTAAATAAAAACTAGCTGAACTAGAGTAATGTGTGTAGAAGCATGGAAAAGAACAGGAAAGTCCATGCGGCTCAAAACAGGGGGAGTCTCATGCGGTTCAAGAATCTCTTAGAGCTTCATGCGGCTCAAAAATCCGTTAGAGATTCATGCGGCTCAAAAGTCCCTCAGAGCTTCATGCGGCTCAAAAATCCTTTAGAGCTTCATGAGGCTCAAAAGTCCCTTAGAGCTTCATGCGGCTCGAAAGTCCCCGATAGCTCCATGCGGCTCGGGAAAAGCCACGTGGCCCTATGCGGTTCAAAAATAGGCCTCTACAGCTGGCCATAACTACTCTGTGCCGCTGGCTCATTAAATGCTCTGACGTAATACCGCAGCTCTGACACAAAGGATTGACAGCTCTGACATAAAGGTAAAATGATGACTCTAACATAATGACGTGCTCCTAGAGAGACGAGAAAAATATTTATAGCTGACACGATCCACCAATTACAAAGCTCCTTATGCGGATCGCTTCAAAGACTTCCATGCGGCTCTGACATGAGGCCACCCTCATGCGGCTCAGTTGTGGGGGCCACCCTTATGCGGTTCAGATGGAGGGCCACCCTTATACGTCTCGGTTGTGGGGGCCACCCTCATGTGGCTCAGTTGTGAGGCCATCCTCATGCGGCTCAGTTGTGAGGCCACCCTCATGCGGCTCAGTTGTGAGGCCACCCTCATGCGGCTCAGTTGTGAGGCCACCTTTATGCGGTTCAGTTGGGGCCACCCTTATGCGGCTCAGTTGTGGGGGCCACCCTTATGCGGTTCAGTATGAGGCCACCCTCATGCGGCTCAGTTGTGAGGCCATCCTCATACGGCTCAGTTGTGAGGCCACACTCATGCGACTCTGCCAGGATACCTCGTCCATGCGGCTCGCAGCATAATGGCGGTTGGGACACGTGCCAGAAGATTGACTAAGACTTATCTACGCGGATTTATTGCAACCAATAAATCATAACAATACAGATTTATTGCAACCAACACAACAGCCCAGATTAATTTCCAACAAACAGACCAAGGTTAACCTTAACCCATCCCCAACAGCCCACTTTTCAAGACACAGTTACTATACACCCCACTCATCACAAAGCCCTATAAATAGCAGAGGATTATTCATTTGCACACACACAGAGAAAAAGTACACAGAGCAAGAGAGCATCCCACAGAGCACTATGCAGAGAGAGGGAGCACTTCTTCGACGGAGCCAAGGCCACGTTCGATCGTCCAAGGAGTAAGGGAGAGTTGATATCACTTTCCCGAGCCTCTACCATCACCCCCCAGAATCAAAACTAAACAATTGTACTTAGATTGCTTTTTCTAGGTTTTGTTCCTAGGCTCTCTTTATACGAGCGAGTTTGTATTGTGAATCAAAGTTCAGTCCTCCCATAAAACTGTTCTGTTCTTAGATAATCAATGGAAAACAATGTGATATGAGTCCAGACAGTACAATATAAGTCAAGTGTGATCCCAGTAAGAATCTAGTACAACATGAGTCGAGTGTAATTCCAATCAATATTTCTAGTAGGGTAGTTCTTGTAGGTGATTCGAGTATTGGTGATTCTTGTAATGATCCTTGTGATGATTCTAGTGATGATTTTAGACAATACTCAAAAGTGTGTTTTAAAATACGGAAATCAACATGTAAACGGCTAGGGGTAAGTCCAACACATCGCACACTAATCAGGTGAGGGATGGCTATCGTTCGAGTATAGTTCACAGGGAGGTGGTTCGAGTATTTAGGAATGTTTACATGTCTACTCAAGTATTTCCCCACCCGACAAGTACAAGTGAATCCATATCCCGACACGAAAGTAAAGTACAAGTCCAGCCAGAACATAAAGATGCTAGTAGATGATTCGAGTGGTGGTTCGAGTAATAGAGGCTAGACGAGTAAACTATATATGTCGTCTACATGAATTCAACAATACCAATCCGTGTTTATAACAGAGAATCAAATAGAACTAACTAGAACTGAAATACAGTAATCGACAAGTAAATCAAAGAACTATCAGAGAATATACTCGTCGGATACCCTGAATGACTAATGAATACAGATGTCCGAACCAGAGTCACAATGTCCTATTTAGAGCAATACAGGTTATAATGTGTTCAATAAGGTATAATTGAAGTATACAATGCAATCTACATGATTATAGGTCAATCTAGGTTAAAGTCAACTCTTGGTCAACTTTGGTCAACCCTCAAGTCAAACTAGGTCAAAAGTCAAACTTGGTCAAGCTTGGTCAACTCTAGGTTAAACTTAGACTCTAGGGTTTGGGACTACCCAATGTTTCTAGGCCATAAAGTTAGATATGGTAATGTGGTGCCAATACCTTATCTCAACACTCTTTAAAGCTACTAAACTTCAATACACATAGGCAAACAACAAAAATTAGACTATGATACCTAATAGGCTATTCCATATAAACATACCTATCACAATTTGATATATATATATATATATATATATATATATATATATATATATATATATAATATATACACACACTCACATTTACATCTATATATATATGTAGGACCGTTGAGCACCTCTAGAGGGGGGTGAATAGAGTGAGTATGAGTGCAGCAAAAAATAAACACCAAATAAAAACTAAAAGTAGATAACTATGGCAGTGAATAAAGAGACAGTAAATAAATATAGCAAGAGATCAGAGAATCAAACTCAGTGGACACCGCAATATATACTGGTTTCCCTCTTGGAGGACTAATCCAGTCGTAGGTACTCTTGCCTGCTGTTAATCTACTATTCACAAGCTAATTGAGAGATTGTAGTCTCTTTACAATACTGTACTTGGTGACACGTGCACGACCGACTTCATAACACCGTGCCTGGCGAGGAGCGCATGACTGGCTCCTAAACAGAAATATGTTCTGAACTTGAACAACCTCTTTACAACTCTGACAACTAAAGACTCTAAATTAAACAGATGTTACTGGCTTTGGCTAAGAGATGTATATGTGGATTGTGAAAACTTTAGATCAATGAAAACACTATTGGATATAGATAGAGAGAAGAGAAGATGAAAGATTTGAAATGAGAAATTCTTTTCTATTTATAGGTGTTTTTGAGAACTGAACTCGGACAGAGTTCGGACAGAGTTTGGATGCAAGGATTTCGTAAACGAACATTGCATGCAGATTTGGAGGCAACAAACATTTGAATTTGAACTGACCGAACTCGGTCCGAGCTCGGTCCGAACTCAGACCGAACGCGGCCAGAGTTCTATCTAAGTTCATCCAGTACTTAGAAGAATGATTGGTCCAATTCAGCTTGCATAGGATATGTAATATTTTGGTAGAAGGAATTTTGGTGGATAGGCTAGCTTTTTAGATAGGTAGATTGTGGATAACCTAAGCCAGTAATATCCAGCCAATTTTACAATTTGTATCCTAGACTCAATAAAGATAAAAATACATAATAAATTGTACAATGACTCAGACAAATTCTAATACATGAATGCTTCAAAAAGATGATTACATGGTTGTAAATGTTGTAGTACACTTTTGATATTGATTTCACTTGACCTGAAATGTTAGCCGCAGTTTGTATATTTTGTGTATGAACTTAAGTTATTGTTGATTTATCAATTTCGGGTGTGACCATTTAGGAATGGGCCAACAATCTCCCCTATTTTGATAAATGACAAACTTGAGTCTATACCGAAATATATCTAAAAAATTTGATTGAAATAAAATACCTGATTTGTTCTGTAAAGCTTTTGAAACAAATTTTGTTTGGCTTTTGAAACAAAGTTTGTTTGGTATTACACTTTCTTCCCCTTTGACATGTTCAAAATATTTCGGCTCCCCCATAATGTGTGAAGCCAACAATGTTCACCAGAAGACAAAGACAGAATAATTTCTACATATAACAAATCACATGAAGGAGTAAACTAAGAGAAGTAGTAAAAAAACTGAAATCTGATAGTAGAAAACCAATCAAAATGCAACTAACATAATCATCATCAGTCATAACTCAACAGTAAATGACTGTCTAAAAAAAGTCTAAAAGTCTAACTCATCAGTTTAGACTAATACATAAAAAAAATACTACGATCATCATCTAGCATCAACATCCATGAAACCAACTGAATTCCCACATCACAGATGTGTCATCACCTCCAGGAGCATCAGGTGGAAAGTAGGCTGTAGTAGGATCGAAATGAGTAAAAGTAGCCTCATCATCGAATCTCGGACCAGTGAATCTGGGGTGATGCATCATCTGAACAGGATATGTGGGATCATGAGATAAACTCCAGTGTATGTCAGCAATACTGTTCTACAACACCAGTGCCTGGGTGATGTGGCGGAACTAAGCATCAATGTAACTCTGATGACGTTGAGCTGAGAGAGCAACAAAGTCATCAAAGCGCTGATAGAAGCCTGGGTCGAAACCAGGAGCAAGGGATGAAGCAGCTGGGGCTGGAGCATGAGGATCATCAGCGTGAACAGGAGCAGCAGGTTCATCACCAAGTAGAGGAGGTGGGTTAGGGTAAGTCCTGGATCTACTTAGCTCAGAAGCAGTAGAAGAGAAAGGACACTGAGAGAGATCAACTCCAAGACGTCTAAAGATCTTAGCCAAGTGCATAGGGTACAAGAGGTTGCGTCCCATCCTCATACAACTAATTATCTAAGCAATGAAAGTCTTAGGGATAGAGAAAGTGACACCATACTACAGGTGATACATAACAGACATCTCAAAAATTGTGACCTCGTCTGAAGATCCTGTCTTGGGAAGCAAAGTAGAAAACACGAAACGATGTAACTTAGAAATTTTTTGATTAAGTTGCCGTGAGAACAACCTACAATTTCTAAGAACAGGACGAGGATGACACATGGTGACCTTGAAAGAATCAAGAGTCATGTCCTCAGGAAATTGGACATAATTGATGTCAACTAGGGCTTCACCTACATCAGGCATGTAAAAAAATTCACTGACATCAGTAGAGTTGAATTCAATTTATCTACCTCCAACACATGAATAAATACCGCTCTCTACAACTTGTAAGTTACAGTAAAACATGTGAACAACATTATCATATATATTGTCAACGATTTCGAAAAAATCACGAAGAGATAGATTTTCAAATGTAGTGACATACTCAGAAAATATAGTGAAGTTGACATAACGACCGGGACAAATATCTCTATTAGAAAAGTTGTCAAACTAGGCAATATAAAAGTCTGCAGATGGGAAAAGTCCAGTATCATAGTCATCATCGTCGGTAGGATGAGCGGGACTAAATATACTAATTGGTTCATACTCAGCGAAGGACGATCTAGCACGAGGACCACTCTTGGAAGCTAATTTCATCCTTTTGTGGTAAAGTTTGGGTGCCATTTGAATAGAATTGAAAAAGAGAGAGGATACCACTAAAAGATTAAGAGAGGATTAAGGAGACTGCTTTCGAGCTTCGAAGATCTGCGAAGTAGGGAGAAGGAAGGCTAGAAAGTAGTAAAAATGGCTTTGAAGAGGTTCTCGGATTAAAGGATGGAGAAAAGAGATGGGTAAAAGGAAATATATATAGGCTAAGGTCGGCTGTTGGTGTTCTGGAAATTCAAACCGGCTCCATCCGAACTCGGTCCGAGTTCGGCTACTTGTATTTCCAATGTCGTTAATGCCGTATAATTGATAAACTTCAATGTATAACATTCATACTTCTTCATTTAATAATTTCTATTACTTTGGGTTAGCTGTAGGGGCCGGATCCCAGCTAGCGGTAGTCCAAAGACTAGTACACCGTATCGTTTCAAGCTATTTACGCCTGTATGACAGAAGGACCCTTTCGGCTTGTACCGAAAATAACATCCATTAATAAAGGTCAATGTTTTGAGTTATAAATTGATTTACTAATCATACTATATTATGAATCTGAAAATTCAAGTATGCCGAGCTTTCTACGTAGATTATTAAAGCGGTCTTCAGCCAATGATTTTGTGAAAATGTCTGCTAGTTGATGATCTGTGTCAATAAATTCTAAGCAAATATCTTCGTGTTGTTGATGATCACGTAAAAAGTGATGACGAATCTCTATGTGCTTTGTGCGTGAGTGACATACAGGATTCTTAGTCAAGTTAATAGTGCTAGTGTTGTCACAACAAATAGAAATCTTAGTGTAGAGCAGATTGTAGTCTTCTAAGGTTTGCTTCATCCATAAAATTTGAGCACAACATCGCCCTGTGGAGATATACTCAGCCTCAGTAGTTGATAGTGCTATAGAATTTTGTTTCTTGCTAAACCATGAGACTAAGGCTTTTCCTAGGAAATGACATGTACCGCTGGTACTTTTACGGTCTACTTTGCATCCTACAAAATCCGCATCCGAGTAACCTATCAGGTTAAAGGATTTGGTTTTAGGATACCATAAGCCGACTGTTGAAGTTCTCTTAAGGTATTGGATGATACACTTAATGGCACATAAGTGTGATTCCTTAGAATTTGTCTGATATCGTGCACAAATGTAGACACTAAACATAATATCAGGGCGACTAGCAGATAAATATAATAAACTACCAATCATACCTCGATACTTATGCTGGTCGACAGGTTTACCACTTTCATCAGTGTCAAGCTTTATTGATGTAGCCATTGGAATTCCGATTGGCTTTACATTGTCGAAGTCGTACTTTTTCAGTATGTCCTTTGTATATTTAGCTTGATTGATGAATGTTCCTTTTGAGTGTTGTTTAATCTGAAGTCCTAGGAAGAAGTTCAGCTCTTCCATCATACTTATCTCAAATTCACTCTACATACACTTAGCAAACTCTTGACAAAGTTTTTCATTAGTAGATCCGAATATGATGTCATCAACATATATTTGCACAAGAAGAATATCATCATCTAAAGACTTGCTAAATAAAGTAGTATCAACTCTTCCTTTTGAAAAACCATTTTTAAGTAAAAAGGCACTTAGGCGTTCATACCAAGCACGAGGTACCTATTTGAGTCCATAGAGTGCTTTCTTAAGTTTGAAGACGTGATCAGGTTTTTAAAAATCTTCAAAACCAGGGGGTTGCTTCACAAAAATATCTTCTTTCAAAATTTCGTTTAAAAATGCACTTTTCACGTCTATTTAAAATAATTTAAAATAATTTAAAATCATTAAAACATGCATATGCACAAAATATGCGGATAGCTTCTAGTCTAGCAACAGGAGCATATGTCTCTTCATAATCAATACCTGCTTCTTGATTATAACCTTGTGCCACTAGACGTGCTTTTTTGCATAGAACTTGTCCATCTTCACTTAATTTATTTTGAAACACCCCTTTGCTACCAATTATCGATTGACTAATAGGTTTAGGAACGAGTTTCCAAACTTGGTTTCTCTCAAATTGATTAAGATCCTCTTGCATGGCATCAATCCAAAAATCATCATTAAAAGCATCTGCTACATTCTTATGTTCTACTTGTAAAATAAAAGCTATATTTGCTGCTATTTTAGTATCCCTTCATCTGCTTTAGAGTCAAACTTTTCCAAGTTGTCCTTGGTGTTCAGGATAAAACAGCGACACCCAAAAACATTAAAATAAGAAATATTTGGAATCCTTCCAAACCAAGGTTCATAAGGAGTTTTCTTCGATATAGGTCGAATTAACACCTTATTTAAAACATGACAGGCTGTACTAACGACTTCTGCCCAAAAATATTTAGGAAGATTATGTTGATTCAGCATGACTCTAGCCATCTCGCTTAGAGTACGGTTCTTCCGCTCCACAACACCAATCTGTTGAGGAGTTCTAGGACAGGAAAACTCATGGTAAAATCCACTATCATCACAAAACTTTTTGAAATCAGTATTTACGAATTCGCCACCATGATCACTTCGGATACGAGTAATCATGAAGTCTTTTTTGTTTTGTATTGTTTTACAAAATATCTGAAATTCAAAAGTTGCATCACTTTTGTTTGATAAAAAGTAAACCCAAGTAAAACGAGAGAAATCATCAACAATAACAAAGGCGTAGAGCTTACCGCCAAGACTAGCGACTCTACTAAGACCAAATAAATCCATATGTATCAACTGCAAAGGTTTAGAAATACTTACAACGTTGATGGATTTAAATGTCACTACAACAAAAATACCTTTTAATGACGGCTAAAAAGCGTCATTAATTGCAAACTATGACGCTTTTTTTCTCAGTCCAAGCGTTATGAAATCGGGTGTTATAAATGTTTTTAAAAGCGTTATAGATAATTCATCCAAAACCGTCATTAATAGGTTGAATTTCTGCTACGTTTTATTTTTAAAGCATTATGGATAGTTATGAAAAACCGCTGTATATGGTCGTTGTATCACATTTATAACGCTCTATACTGCATGTTATACATTCCAAACGTTGCTCAATTCAATTCGAAAACAACCACTTTGAACCATATTCTCAACAAAGCATTGAAATGTAATATAAAGTACCATTCTCTATTTCATTGTCTCAAAATAGAGTATTTTAGCTACCATTCTACATTTATCTATTTCATTATATACATCTTCTCAAAATATATAGAGTATCCAATATAGAGTACACTTTAGCTACATCAAAACTATCGACATCAAAAATCTCACAGATACTATAGCGAAGAAGCACACTTATAATTCGTCAACTTGGTCACATGAAGACTGTCCATAGCACATGTACGTATAGCAAAACCCTGAAAAAGAAAGCAAAACCCCCACTTTTAGAGTCTGCCAATTTTAGAGTCTGTGATTTATATCGAAAAACCGAGAGTATCAGAGTACTCTAATAAAAACCGAAACCGACAAATAAAGTAAAACATCTAGGCATGGCATAGTGAACCTAGTCCCAAAATCAACGATACAGGCATGCTAATAGAGATGTCATTCCCGAAACAAAAATACTCCCAACTAATATATACCCGCATGTGATTCATATCGAAAAGCTCCAAACAAAAACACCTACAGTACCAAGTTAAACCCATCATGCATAATAGATATCCAACCAACAATTTTAATCCAAATAACAAAACATCTCCTACAGCAAAGAAATCTTTCCCAACCCAACATGTATAATAGGGAAAACCTAAACCAACATCCCACAACAAGTATAGGAAGGAGACCCTAAGCAACAATTTATACAAGAAATCCAAACCAACAATGCATGCATCACAAATAATTCCAACAGCAGCTAGGTAACCCAAAACCAAAAATAATCCAACAACAAGTAAAGAGCCGAACATTATCTAAAGATCATTCCCGCTTCACAAACAAAGAAAATCGTTGGATCGTCAAGCCAAAATCGAACCCAACACGTATCAGTCGATCGAAACCCTTTTTATGTAGGGATCGAGATCCAACAACATCATCGACAAACAAAATAAACCGAAAAACTGAAATCAATCAAGAGTTTAGAATTTATACCCCAGAATTTGGTGTCGGAATTCGAAGGGAGCCTTCGAACTCGGCTCGCAGGCACGTACAGCGCCTCGCCGGGTCGCGGCTGCAACTGTGGAGAGGCTACATCATCGACACGAAGGTATCTTCACATCCATGTCCAGTATCGACTCGTACAAACACGAGCGTACCTGCACCCAGAATGAACAACCCAACAGTACCAACATACAAACTACGACAACGACAAGAAACAAAATGAGATATATAAGATGTCTCAGATAAGGATCAATTATCATCTGCTGTACTAGCGTGCCATAATACGTATAGGACACGTCCCGACACGGAGCCAGTGTATCCGATACGATCTGCAACGCTTTGGTTCATTTGGTCGAACGACCAACACCAAGAATATCAGAGTACTCTAATAAAAACCAAAACCGACAAATAAAGTAAAACATTCAGGCATGGCATAGCGGACGTAGTCCCAAAATCAACGACGCATGCATGCTAATGGAGATGTCAATCCCGAAATAGAAATACTCCCAACTAATATATACCCGCATGTGATTTATATCGAAAAGCTCCCAACAAAAATACCACAGTACCAAGTTAAACCCATCATGCATAATAGATACCCAACCAACAATTTTAATCCAAATAGCAAAACATCTCCAACAGCAAAGAAATCTTTCCCAATCCAACATGTACAATAAGGAAAACCTAAAACAACATCCCACAGCAAGTATAGGAAGGAGAACCCAAGCAACAATTTATACAAGAAATCTAAACCAACAATACATGCATCACAAATAATTCCAACAGTAGCTAGGTAACCCGAAATCGAAAATGATCCAACAGCAAGTGAAGAACCGAACATGATCTAAAGATCATTCCTGCTTCACAAACAAAGACAATCGTAGGATCGTCAAGCCAAACGACATCATCGACAAACAAAATAAACCCAAAAACTGAAATCAATCAAGAGTTTAGAATTTATACCCCAGAATTTGGTGTATAAATTCAACAACATTATCGACAAACAAAATAAACCCCTTTTTATGTAGGGATCAAGATCCAACAACATCATCGACAAACAAAATAATCCCAAAAACTGAAATAAATTAAGAGTTTAGAATTTATACCCTAGACTTTGGTGTCGAAATCCGAAGGGAGCCTTCGGACTCGGCTCACAGGCACGCACAGCGCCTTGCCGGGTCGCGGCTGCAACTGTGGAGAGGCTACATCATCGACAAACAAAATAAACAAAATAAATAAAATAAACCCCTTTTTATGTAGGGATCGAGATCCAACAACATCATCGACAAACAAAATAAACCCAAAAACTGAAATAAATCAAGAGTTTCGAATTTATACTCCAAAATTTGGTGCCAAAATCCGAAGAGAGCCTTCGAACTCGGCTCACAGGCACGCACAGCGCCTCGTCGGGTCGCGACTGCAACTATGGAGAGGCTACATCATCGACAAACAAAATAAACAAAATAAACAAAATAAATTCCTTTTTATGTAGGGATTGAGATCCAACAACATCATCGACAAACAAAATAAACCCAAAAACTAAAATCAATCAAGAGTTTAGAATTTATACCCCAGAATTTGGTATCGGAATCCGAAGGGAGCCTTCGGACTCGGCTCGCAGGCACGCACATCGCCTCGCCGGGTCGCGGCTGTAACCATGGAGAGGCTTCGGACTCGGCTCCCCAAATGTAATTACACTCCCTTAAACAAGAACAAACAGAAAAAAAATCAAAGAACCCTTTTAGGGAAAAAGTCCAAATCAAAAATTAAGAACCCTAATTTTTAGAAAAAAATTACACTTCCAACAAATCTTTTTTTAGGGAAAAAAATCCAAATCAAAATCATTCACTTAATCAAGAGAAGTCAACGATGATGCAGCCCTTTTCAGATCATCGCCGACGTGGACGGAGACGTCGGAAAACCCTAAAATTAAGAACCCTAATTTTGGAGAGATGGATGCATGTATGGTTGTCAAAAATTAGGATATTTTTGAATTTAGGGCATAAAATAAGCAATGATCGAGATTTTAGGACAAACCGGTGGTGAAAGCTACGCCAGTGACAACCTTCCCTCTACGGTGGAGTCTGTAACCGAGGGAAGCGAGGAACGGGCTGAGGGAAGTTAGGGAGCGGGGAGCGGGCTGAGGGGAGTTGGGGAGCGGGGAGTGGGCTGAGGGGAGTTGGGGAGTGGAAGGAGAAGGAGAAGGAGAAAGAGAGAGGGTTTATTTTTCTTAAGTGCAGGAGAATTGCGGGGGAGTCGAGATTTCAACTTAAATTTTCGTACTTT
Source organism: Iris pallida (assembly GCA_029216955.1). Classification (NCBI taxonomy): domain Eukaryota; kingdom Viridiplantae; phylum Streptophyta; class Magnoliopsida; order Asparagales; family Iridaceae; genus Iris; species Iris pallida. Next base: position 12,250 of record JANAVB010017842.1, read on the forward strand.
TTTTATAACGCTCGTATCACTAGAGCACTATCAATAATGTTTTAAATGTAAACCGTCATAGATTCTAGTCTTGCTGAACATTGATGACGCTTCCACATCAGCCGTCATGAAAACCACTTATCAAGCGTCATTAAAAGGTATTTTTGTTGTAGTGTGTAGATATACATGCTTCGTTCTTTTCACAGTTTACAAATACCATATCTTTCTTGAATGATATCTCAGGGAGTCCTTTTACCAACTTTTTAGTGCTTAGCCGTGAGATATTGTCTATATTAGCATGTCCTAGTCTTATATGCCACAGCCAGCTTTCATCTAAGTTTACGACTAGGCATCTTCCTACATTATTAGTACTCTCTAGAAAGAAAACATAAATATTGTCTTCTCTAATCCCTTCATATACGGGATTACCAGATGATATATCATATATTGTACATTTGTCCTTAACAAAATTAGTGCCATAACCATTATCTGCCAAGTAACTTATGCTCAGTAGGTTATGTTTCAATTCTATAACTCGACAAACATCTTTTACTGCAGGATAAGAAGATATACCAACTATGCTATTTCCAATGATACCACCTCTCTGATTGTTTCCAAAGGAGACATATCCTTCTTTCTTCATCGATAGCGTAGTGAACAAAGATGCATCACCAGCCATGTGCCACGAACATTCGCTATCGAGGATCTACTTATTTTTAGCATGAGAGGGTTGAGGGTCCACCTACAAACTAAGTAGATGAATCCTTTAGTACCCATTTACTGAAGGGTCCATATTGATTAGTCTTAGGTCTCCAAATCAGTGTGTGATTGTCAACAAGCTTTCTTGCTAGACAATACTGTGATATGTGCCCATGAGTACCACAGTGCGTGCAAGTAAGTTTTAAAAATGTGTTAGTTGATTTTGTGTTGAGATGCATATGTGGTTTCTTTGAAAACCTATATGTGAAAGTATGGTGATATTCGTGTTTCTTACGTGCTTTCTGTGTTTTAGTACTCTTAGGTGTATGCTTAGCATTAGGACTAAATTTAGGCCGTGTCACAATTATAGCCTGTTTGCCTAACTTGATTTCTAACTTTTTAAAAACTGCATAAGACTCTTCATATTTAGCGGTCACATCAATGAGTCTTTGCTCTGTGACTAAGTGATTCTTCTTCTCTATGTTATATAACTCTTGTATCTTAACATAGTCTCTTTCTTTCTTTTTAATTTTGAGGATAGCCTCATGATAGTCTACTTTAAGCATGGCTATCTCTTCCGTGTTACCGGTAGTAGATGTCTCTTTAATGTCTTTAATAAGACTTGACAATCTAGCTACTTCGGTTGTGCATGCCTTAACCTCTTTTCGAGATTGCTTATACTTGTCAAGCGCATTTTTGTGTTCTTCAAGTAATTCGCTAAAGGTATTTTCTAGCTCATCGAAAGTAAAATCATCATATAGAGTATTTGAGGATACCTTATTAAAAGCCATGAGACAGACATTTGCAGTGCTGTATGTTCTGTCTTCTTCCTCTGAGTCACTAGCATTACTTTCATGCCAGATACTTGTATTTGCGTACTTTCGACCAGTTGTTGATTTTCGGCTTGATCTTGATCTGTCATACGGACTGCTTTTCTTTGGAGTTGGACAGTCCTTCTTCATATACCCTGATTTCTTGCATCCAAAGTAGATAGTTTCTTCTTCATTGCTTTCATGGATATCTTTCTTCCTTCTGTTTGATTTCTCAAACTTTAGGAATTTTTTGAAGTTTTTTATGAGCAGGGCTTGTTCATCACCACTTGATGATTCTTCATCAGAATCTTTGTATTTTGATCTTTTGGCTTGAGCTTTGAAGGCGATTGATTTCTCTTTTGGAGTAGCTTCTTCAAACTCTTACAGATCCAGCTCATGGATCATTAGCTTGCCCATAAGTGTTTCCAGAGTCATGGTGGTAAGATCGTTTCCTTCAACAATTGCTGTTGCTTTTGGATTCCAGTTCTTGGTTAGAGCCCATAGCAGTTTTCTGATCTTCCCGTGATTACTGTAATCTATACCAAGAGATTGAAAAGTATCAGTAATATCAAGAAAATGAGTGAACATCTATGTAATTGACTCGCCGTATTTTATTTTGAAAGATTCATATTCCTGTGTTAGCCTGCTAATTTTAGATTCCTTCACTTGGAATGTACCTTCATGAGTTACCTCAAGAAGTTTCCAAATCTCATGAGACGTCTTACAGGTTGAAACTCGATTGAACTCCGTATTGTGAATTGTACAGAACAGTGCGTTGATGGCACATGCATCTAGACTAGCCTTTACTTTTTCTTCCTCTGTATATTTATCATGAGGCTTGTCTGTAAGTATGCCATCAACTACTGTAGGTGCCGGTTTCTTATAACCGTCAATAACTATAGACCAAAGATCAAAGTCAGGAGACTTTAAGAAGAATATCATTCATGTTTTCTAGTAAGTATAGTTTGTTCCATCAAATAGTGGGGGTCTATTTGTGGATTGCCCTTCATCGTTGAATATTGATTTCACGGCTGCCAAATATACTCTTTGAGGTTGTTATATTAGAATATAACCTTTTCTAATACTAATTGTAGGACCGTTAAGCACCTCTAGAGGGGGGTGAATAGAGTGAGTGCGAGTGCAGCAGAAAATAATCACCAATTAAAAATTAAAAGCAGATAACTATGGCAGTGAATAAAGAGACAGTAAATAAATGTAGCAAGAGATTAGAGAATCAAACTCAGTGGATACCATGATATATACTGCTTTTCCTCTTGGAGGACTAATCCAGTCGCAGGTACTCTTGCTTGCTGTTAATCCACTATTCACAAGCTAATTGAGAGCTTGCAGTCTCTTTACAATATCGTGCTTGGTGACAAGTGCATGACCGACTTCACAACACCGTGCTTGGCGACGAGCGCACGACTCGCTCCGAAAACAAGAAATGTGTTCTGAACTTGAACGACCTCTTTACAACTCTGACAAGCAAAGACTCTAAATCAAACATATGTTACTGGCTTTGGCTAAGAGATGTATAGGTGGAGTGTGAAAGCTTTAGATAAATCAAAACACTATTGGATATAGATAGAAAGAAGAGAAGATGAATGATTTGAAATAAGAAATTCTCTTCTATTTATAGGTGTTTTTGAGAATCGAACTCGGACAGAGTTCGGGCAGAGTTCGGATGCAAGGATTTCACAAACGAACGTTGCATGCATATTTGGAGGCAACAAAAGTTTGAATTTGAACTGACCGAACTCGGTCCGAACTCGGTCAGAGTTCTGTCTAAGTTCATCCAGTACTTAGAAGAATGTTTGGTCCAATTCTGTTTGCATAGGATATGTAATATTTTGGTAGAAGGAATTTTGGCAGATAGGCAGGCTTTTTAGATTGGTGGACTGTGGATAACCTAAGCCGGTAATATCCAATCGATTTTACAATTTGTATCCTAGACTCAATAAAGATAAAAATATATAATAAAATATAAAATGACTCAGACAAATTCTAATACATAAACGCTTCAAAATGATGATTGACATGCTTGCAAATGTTGTAGTAGACTTTTGATATTGATTTCACTTGACCTGAAATGTGAGCAGCAATTTGTATATTTTGTGTATGAACTTAAGTCATTGTTGATTTATCAAAATCGGGTGTGACCATTTAGGAATGGGCCAACAATATATACACTCCCTCATATATATATATATATATATATATATATATATATATATATATATATATATATATATATATATATATAACACCTCTACACCTAAACTCCATTCATAACCCTATTGTATGAGTATATATAAACATACCTTATCTCAATACCTTTATAGCACTTATACACAACATAGTACCAACTTAACATCAAGCCACCAACATCTATATATACCTAATAGGCTATTCCATATATATATATATATATATATATGCGGCCGCTATCATGTGGGTCATTTGGAAGAACAGAAACAAAGCTAGATACGAGGGCCATCAATTCTCGGCCGATCAGCTCATCCGCGAATCCCTTCGTCAAGTATACAAAGTTAGCAAGGTTTGCAACCACGGTCTCCAGGCTTTTTGGACGTCGACGCTTTCTTGATGTTACGAGAAACTCGATCGTATTTTGTTGTGTAGTTTCTTTTCCTTTAATCTTTCCCTCCTCTCGGAGGTGTCTCTTGTAAAGTCTTCGGCATTTTGCGCCTTTTATGAATAAAGTGGAAGGGTTTTGTTAAAAAAAATAACTCCTAATCTCTACATCTAAACTCCACTCATAACCCTATAGTATGAGTATATATAAACATACCTTATCTCAATACCTTTATAGCACTTATACACAATATAGTACCAACTTAACATCAAGCCACCAACATCTATATATACCTAACATCATACATAGTGTACTGCTATATAGATTATCAGGAAACATATGCATCATAGCTAAACTCACATATTGGTATACCTTCGCCAACAATTTTTTAACACTTTAATCTACTGCTGTGACTGCTACTACTGCCCATGCTACTGCTGTGACTACTACTATTGCCCGTGCTACTGCACAGATAACACTAATATGAAAAAGTATCCTAAACTCAGGAATTGTAACCCAAACGCAACTGAAAACTCAACACCTATACATCTAGTCACAACTCATGGACTGAACTAACATCCACCCCAACTCCTAACAACATACCAACAAATCTCCACGTATAACCATATCCACATAATCTCAGAATCAGAAATTGCCCAAACTCAAGTCAACAAAACAAGTGCCCTCACAAGCCTCTACTGCTGCCAACATCCTGCAGCCCACATCATCTCAGAATCTGAGCATACTCAAATCTTCCAAAAATCCCAAATATCTCAGTTACTAAGATTGCAATAGGAACCCAGGAATCAATTAGACTTATTTATATTCCAATCGGAACCAATCATCTCATAAGTCAATAACAGGGAAACCCCAAATCTGATAATGAAATCCCCAAATATCTTAAAACCCCTAACCTGGTCAAAGATGGCCCAACTAAAGCAATTTAACATTCAAACCCCCACATACAAAAGCTATAATATATTAAGAGGGGTTGAGTGTGTGTTTGTGCATACAGATGTGTCCAAGGGTCGTGTTAGTGTCCAAAGAAGTATCCAGGGTCGTGTCAAACAGCATGTATTAGAGAGTGTTCGAATGACCTCGCGGAGGTGTGTCGAGTAAGCTAGGGACACATGTGTCTACCCAAATATATCGTGGTCGGGCCAGTAGGTAGGTGGGATATAAGGCTACATGTTTGAGTCATTGTGTCGTATCCAAAAGACGTATTGTGGCGTGTCCAAGGCCGTATCAGAACCAATAATTCGCGTGTGTGTGTGTGTGTTCCGTACGAGATCTACAGGTTCGATAACTTCTCGAACACTAAATCAAATCACCCCAAACTTTAGGGACACCCTGTCAGTCGATGACCCCATGTGTCCACCAATTTCGGTATCGAACTGTGTCGTGTCCAACTAGATCTAGGTGTGTGGCAGCAGGACATTGCACTACAGTCCTATGCCGTATCCCCGTGTCCAAAAACACATATCAAACCACATCAAAATTGACTCAGAGTTACATAAATGAAATTTACATATAATTAGCTTCATAAATATGTAATTTGTTTTGAAAACCAAGAATAAAATGGCCTATGAGGCATTTCATCAAACACGTTAAATAGCACTCTGATACTGTTGTGATACGCATACAAAATGGATTCGATTTGAAACCAAACTTAGTCTACAGCTAGGGAAACCCTAAATGAATGCATATATGGAAAGAAGATAGAATATTAATAGGTGTAGAGGTCATTACCTATTGAGAGTTGGAATCTAAATGAAACCTTCTAGATCTTGATCTCCACCAAGCTCTAATGGTCAAATTGCTCCCAATCCTTGGTAGCTAGCCACTAGAGACCTCCTCTACACTATCGGAGTGTATTGCAATTGATTAGGCTCAATTTGGAGTTGATTTGGATAAAGGGGTGAATTTGGGGTAGAACACAAATTAGGGTTTGAAGGGTGTAATGAAAAGAGTCAAGGGGGCTGACATGATATTTATATAGGGGAAAGACATGCCTTGGCCAGCCACAAATCAATCCTAGGGTTAGGGTTTGCCCAATGGTGATTAAAGGCCTTCCTATAGTGCAATTCAGGCCTCTTCCTATTAAAGGCCCAAATGAAATTAGGTTTCTACCAAAATATCTAACATAGACTAATATCTAGATATTCCTAAACCTTGTCATTTAGTTGAAAGCTTCTAATCTAATATCTAGGCTCATGACCAATATTATTTAGATTAGGGCAATTCTAGGTTAAGGCCTAACATATTAATTGGCACATTATTAATTAATAAAAATTCAAAATAATTCCAATATTCCTAAATGACCAAAATACCTTTTGCTCCAGAAAGTGGTGTTGACAAATCTACCCTACTTAATAAAAATTTCTTCCTCAAAATTAAGATGGTCATACTCCTTCTAAGTCAAACCCCCAATCAATCAAGGTCAAGAAAACTATCCTATAACATGCAAAACATGGTCCTACTGGTCGTGATTTCACAGTCTCGAACAGGGTCACTACACTATCTAGCACATCACAAGAATATCCTGACATGTACTAATGAAATCACACATCAAGGTGGGAAAGAAGAATAAGAAAGTCAGACCTGCTAACCCGTCACCCATAGCGTCGGTCTTCTCGACCTTCAGCACAAAAGCCTCGTCCCTCTGGTGCTAGGCATGGTGCGGCACCACAGGTGGCCTAGCTCCCTCTATCTAATCCATAATACTTAAGTAACATCCACACTGATATTTCACTCCATTATACTAGGGCACCATCTATATGGTATCTATTATAGAATCTGATAATAATACCCGTTTATCCAGAACCATGCTACCAGAATCCTCGTCACGCCAGTAAATACGGCGGCGATAATCCATAGAGTCCACAACTAAGGTACATACCTCTAGGATCATGGTATTTAAAATTTTTGCGTTGCTGCATGCTTGGCTGTAAAAACTTTAAATTCCCACACTCGAGAAATACATTAAAAATCAGACTCTATATCTTTGTCATGCCAGCTAATATAGCTGTAGAAGACTCTAGATTCCATAACTGAGGCAACCTAGCCCATAAGATTTATCTTGGTAGAAAATCAAGTCAACAATGAACACCAAGAATCAAATTCAACAACGAACAAGGAAAGTAGACAGAAACTGTTGGAATCGAATTTCGAGATAGTTATAATGAGATTCTCAAGGGCCATCCCAAGAATCTTCTCAAGTAGTCCTACCGGTGATTGAGTAACCTCTCACGCTAAAGCCTATTCCTTATCTCTTACCGCAGTAGCGCAGCAGTACAACTAATTATCGCACTACCACGACTTCGCACTAGTACGAAACTCGACCTGCATGGGCCACCACTAAAAATGTGTCACGACCCGTACCAGGCTTAGGGGTACGAGTACGTAACAGTGTCCAGCCTACACCGCAGAATCGGTAGTAGAACGCTGTACTAGGTCACTATCTAAACAACTCACACTATTATATAATGTACTTGCCATAAATCTCAACTTCGAACGGAGGACAAGTATAGATATAATAAAACTCAATCACAGACTAAGCGCGATAAGATAACACAGAAGTCTATAACTAATAAGACTAAATAACAACAACAAAAATAAAACTACTAAATAATATTATCTCAAACAAACTCAATACAAAGTCAATATCTCATCTTATTACAATTCATGTTCTAAGCATAAAATCTAAAACAAGTCTACTAAATTAGTCTCCCGATCACTCCTGAGAGTCGGGGCCCAAGGTAGCTAAATCGTCTCGGGATCCCAAATAAGTAGGGCATAAATCCTCAGGGCAAACATCTGTAATATTTGTCAACGTATCTAGTCAGGATTGGAACCAGCACAACTCATCTACAAATTCCAAGTAAATGACAAGGACTATAAAGTAGTTATAGACAGTTATATTGATGAAGCATGGTAGCCTTAGAAAGGTAATGATGTAAAGCAACAGTTTAAAGTACAAGAGAAGTAATATAACGAATCAGAAAATCATGGCAATAAAGATTGTAAATAAAAACTAGCTTAACTAGAGTAATGTGATATGAGTTCAGACAGTACAATTAAGTCAAGTGTGATCCTAGTAAGAATCTAGTACAACACGAGTCGAGTGTGATTCCAATCAATATTTCTAGTTTGGTAGTTCTTGTAGGAGATTCGAGTATTGGTTATTCTTGTAATGATCCTTGTGATGATTCTAGTGATGATTCTAGACAATACTCAAATATATGTTTTAAAATACTAAGATCGACATGTAAACGGCTAGGGGTAAATACAGCACATCGTACACTGATCAGGTGAGGGATTGCTATCGTTCGAGTATAGTTCACAGGGAGGTGATTCGAGTATTTAGAAATATTTACATGTCTACTCAAGTATTTCTCCGTCCAACAAATACAAATGAATCCATAACCCGACACGAATGTAAAGTACAAGTCCAGCCAGAACATGAAGATGCTAGTAGGTAATTCGGATGGTGGTTCGAGTAATAGAGACTAGACGAGTAAAATATGTGTGTCGCCTACATGACTTCAGCAATACCAATTCGTGTTTGTAACAGAGAATCAAATAGAACTAAATAGAACTTAAATACTGTAATTAACAAGTAAATGAAAGAACTATCAGAGAATGTACTCGCCTGATACCCTGAATGACTGATGAATACAGATGTCCGAACCAGAGTCACAATGTCCTATTGAGAGCAATACAGGTTATAATGTGTTTAATATGGTATAATTAAAGTATACAATTCAATCTACATGATTAGGTCAATCTAGGTTAAAGTCAACACTTGGTCAACCCTTAAGTCAAACTAGGTCAAAAGTCAAACTTGGTCAACTCTAGGTTAAACTTAGACTATCTAGGGTTTGCGACTACCCAATGTTTCTAGGCCATAAAATTAGATATGGTAATGTGGTGCCAATACCTTATCTCAATAATCTGTAAATCCACTAAACTTCAATACACATAGGCTAACAACAAAAATTAGACTTGGATACCTAATAGGCTATTCCATATAAACATACCTATCACAATTTGATATATACATATATATATATATATATATATATAATAAAAAAATAGAATGGCCCCGATCTCCTCCTCCCATTCTCCTGCTTTCTTCGCAAGGATCATCCCGGCCAAGTCAGCCCTCCGCCGCTCCTAGCCGGCTGGCTTCCACCTCTTCTTCCTCTCCTCGTCCATGGCTCCCCCCTTCCCCTACCGTCGACCTCGGCCTACTCCCTTGGGTTTGCCGCTGCCGTGGCCCCAGGCAGCAAAGCTCTCGTTCTCAGGCCGCGGCCGCCGGTGGCACCTCGCCGTCCCCGGACTGTCGGCCAACGCCCCGCCCTCTCTCCGGCCGACGTCGGGATGCTGCCGTCAGTCCTTGGCCCCCCTCCCCCGGCCACCGGATGGTCCTCGGCCCAACTTTCGCTCGTTGAGCTCAGTCTCGTAGCGACGACCTCGTCCCCCGCCAGGGTCAGCTCCACCTTTGCTCCCGTTCCGGCGACCCCCTCCGGAGTCGGCTCCGGGGCTTCGTCGTCTCTGCAGCGGCCCCCCCAGGCCTATCAGCCTTCCGGTCAACTCCCGCTCTTCTCCGCCCGTCATTCGAATTCGAACTTGAATTTTCCCTCCATCGGGCTCAGCCGAGCACCTAGCATGCGCCCCCTCCCCTCCAAGTTCCAGGACATACGCCCGTTCTCAGGGTCATGCGCCCGTTCGGATTGCAGTGGATCTTAGCCTCCCTCGCAATTCTGCCGTACGGCAGGCTTATGCGCCGCTTTCGAGCGGCGGGGCCGCATATGCGCCCAACTCCCTTTCTCCTGCGTCCGCGTTCGTGGGGCAGTTGGGCCCTGGGCAGGCGGCTTAAGCACCCCATGGATGTGAGCCGGCATCTTTTCCCAGCCCCTATCCCTCTATGTGCCCTCCAGTTCCTCAGGTCTGGCAGCTTATGCGCCCAGCGGCACTCGCTATATGCCTCCTCTCACATGGCCGAGGGCATCGGATTCCCGTCTTCCGCGTTTGAAGGTGGCTGCACCTGGTTGCCCCCTCCCCCCTACGAGAGCATTAGGCCCTCCTTGCCCAGCGGTAGTATCAGCCTTCCCTTTCCTGCGATAGGCAGCATCTCCTATGCGCCCGGCCCAGGTGACCATCTCTCCGTTGGTACCGAGGGCCCCCCTCATCTGCTCTCTCAGGTCGCCCGAAGTGCTTTCCCTACAGTCATGAGCCCGTCGGTGGCGGCTCCTCCACCTCCTCTGGTGTTTCCCCCAGAGACCTACCTTTTCTTGCGATCGGCACGCCATCCTCTTTTTTGTTCGTAGGGCCTTCTATCTCGGTCCCGTCTTCCTCTGCTAGTGCGTCCATTCTACTCGGATCCCCCCATGGGTACAGCTTTCGGAGGCCCTGGTCACCTGCCCTGTCTCCTGTCATTGCCAGGACCTCCCCCCCAGCAGGCCCCCCTTCTCCTTCTCTTCGAGCGATCGCTTCTTTAGGAGCCTCCTCCTGTCTCTTTCGCAGACATGGTGAGACCCGGCCGTGCTGGACTGTATCGACCAATCCTTCCAGATGTCCCGCTCCCAGAAATTGAATATCTACCGCCCTCGGAGGGACAACCCTTATCGATCTACTTCTCCGACGCAAACCTATCCTCCTTGCACCAGAGGTTCTCCTTCACCTTCGTACTCTAATTCTCTTCGGGTTCCCCCAAACTGGCCAGAGTCCAAGAATATATTGCCAAATGGCAGTTTAAATCAGCATACAGAGTTGTACCCTTGGACCTCAAAAACATTCTCCTGCTTCTCTCTACAGAAGAAGATCAAAGGATCGCTCTAATCCATGGCACCAGCAAAGTTGACTCCAAAACAATGACAGTTGTCAGATGGTCGCAGACCCTTAACCCTCGTGAAGACTCGCCCATAGTGGCAGCATAGGTCACACTATCAAACCTCTATCTAATCTGTTTCATCCCCGCGGTGCTCAAAAGGATTGTCAACTCGTTTGGCTCTTTTGTGGCCATGGCAGAGGAAACCAGGAATCTCAAGAGCCAACTATGCAAAAGTCTATATGGAACTAGTCATCTCTAAAGAACTGCCCAAATACATCAACATAGGGTTAGGGAGGCAGACTCATATCCTGTAAAACTCCTAAATTTCTATTATTTTTTTTATAAATTTTGTACTGATTTTTTATATATTTTTATTTATACATCGCATAGTTGTATTGTACGTCGTGCGCAAAATTTTGTTTTTCGAAATTTCTCGACGAGTGCGAATATGTGCAAGCGTACATATTTTTAGAAAAATATTTTTCTATCTTATAGTTTCAAAATAATATATGTAATAATTATTTTAGCAATCATACAAACGTTTCCAAGTCCGTTATTTTATTTATTTTATTATAAAAAGTCTTTCGTAAAAACAGTTATTAATAATAAATAATATTCTTCGTGCATACATATATATTTCATAAATATTTTATTAAGTTTATTTTTAAATAATAATATATTTTCAAAATTATTATTATAATATTTTTAGAAAACATATTTTGAAATTATTGTGGCAATTTAAATCTTGAGTTGATTTATGGATATGTTTAAATAGTTAAATTAATATGTATAATTGAAATATGATTTATCTTATTTGATTTTAAACTAAAAGAATTTAATTAGATTTAAATTGGATTTGTATTTGTATTTGAATTTGATTGATTTTAAATTAACTTGCGAATTATCGATTTTTGGGTTTAAACTACTCCTAATCCTTATCCAACTGGAAATTTTCACATCCTATAAATAGGCAGGTACCCACCATAAATTCCTCACATCCACAAATTTTCCACAACCAAAAATAAGTGCATCATGTTCGTGTCTCCATCTTTTCCACTATTTTCCTTTATTATAATTACATTGTCATCTTCTTCGTGTCCACACACGGACACATGTTCTCATCCTTCCCCGACACCAAGCCCTACTCAATTTCTAGCAAACCCAAACCCTAACCCTAAAACCTGCCACCCATGTTTCCAGCCATCCTCTTCAACGTCGCGATCGACCCAAAATCCCTGTTGCCAGCAACACCACCCTCTGCTACCATCGGGTCACCCGACGCCTGTACGACCACTTCTCCCGGCCGTCCCGACACAACCCGACCCCTGACCGTCAACCGCCAACCAACTCCGACTGCTCCCATCACAACCACCACCGCCACAGCCTCTACCACACCGTCACCGTCACCAAGGCCACTCTCTGACCATCCCGCTGCCATCCCATCGAAATTGCATCTCCACTCTCCTCTCCGACTAGCAGTACCACCACTAACCCCGCGACCACCTGACCCGGGCCACGGATCACCCGTCGCCTCCTCCTCTGCCGGTCGACCACAGTAAACCACCACCACCATCGACATCCTCACCACGGCCGAAAAACCCCAAATTCATCACGACCACCACAACCAGAGAAAAAATAAAATATAAAAACAAACAAACACCACCATCACCTTACCTGTCTGCCGTCGGCCGGAGATCCGGCGACCGCCTATTCTTCCTACCTCCGTACGCCGAGCCCAGCCCCGAACCCCTCTCCGCTACCTCCGCCCAGCCGAGCCCCGGTCGAGCCGCCCCCTGCCGCCCAGTCTCTCCACTGATCTCCGCCGCCACTGTCGGAAGTCCGCCGCGTTGCCCTTGGCCGCGACCCTCCGGGACTCCGCCGTGCGCAGCCCAGCACCGTGAACCATCGCCGGAATCCCCTCTTCTCGCAGCTCCGCCGCTCCTCCCCTTTCCTTCTCCGACCCCGAAGACCCTGATCTCTCCCTCCGACTCCCTCTTACTCTCGTTCTACTCTCTCCCTCTCTCGAGCTCACACTTCCTCTTCCCCTTCTCACATCAAACGTTTGGGATCTTTATCTTTCCTCCAACCACTTTTTTTGAAGGAACGAGAATTGCTGAAGAAATTGATACTTTATTATATATTATATTTTGATTTATTCTTTTTCATCTTCTTTTTACAGGTATAAGCATTAGTAGATTTTTCCTAGGAAATTTATCTGATGTATTAAATTATTATTATTATTATTATTATTAATTATTGTTATTATTATTATTATTATTATTACTATTATCATTATTATTATTATTATTATTATTATTATATCACTGTTATTATTATTATTATTACAGTTAGTAGTTTTATCATTATTATTATTATTTTTACTCATTAGATTTTTATATATACAATATATATATCATTAATTAGTATAGCATTAAATAGCAAAATAGTATTAAGATTTTTATTATTATAAATTTTTTTAGTTATTTTAGAATAAACATATATTCTCCTAAAATTTTAATTGTCATAAAATATGTAGTACTAGGCATGGCCTATATTTATTTACAAAACTGGATTTCGAAGCGTAAATATATTATTATTTTATTTTTATGGTATTTTAAGAATATGGTTTGGTCTAAAAATTATATTTTCACAAAATTAGTTTTAGTCTAAAAATATTTCTAGACTTTTCAAGTACTTCTTTATAGTATTTGGAGAAATAAAAACTTAGTTTAAATATATAATTATTTTCTAAAATAGTTTATTTATTTATTTCTACCAATTCTCTTCAAATATGCAATCTTATTCATTGCTAGTCATATCCACATCTTCTTGCAAATCTCGGACTTTTCTATATCATTTCTAACCAATTTGACTATTCCGGACTCAATGACACGATCCGTGCCACCATCAGAGGTCACCTTGTGTAGTTTTTACACCAAAGTTGCAGTTCGTGCCACATTGATCATTGCAGTACACCAGTCGTCCTACCAAGTAAGACACCTTTCCATTTGCTGCCTATTTATTTTAGCTCATATTTTATGTATTATTCATTATTTTCTTCATGCAAAATAAACTGTGATACAGGGCATAACCTGTTAGAACTTACTGTTCAGTTATATTTTCTGCTATGTATTATTTTTCTTACACATTAAACCTAGATTTAAGGGACCAACTTTGTGTATTGCATTCATTGGCCTTGACACGTTGTACCACGAAGTTGTGTGTCGTATGTAGAATACGGACGTGCGTGATTGGCTGGCCACCAGTACGTACAAGTCGTACGATAGGAATAACCGCTAATAGAGGTTGTATGCTTAGTTTGACTTAGCGGTTATAGAGGTTTTCTGTTGTGGATACAATATAGTAGGCATTAGGCCGGGAGGACAATTTCTTAGCGTATGGGCTTCGATGCACTTTCTCTTTTGCAACCCATAAGCTCTGTCGGAGACGCGGGTCAGATTATCCATGATTACTGACGGCTACTGACGTTTTGTAGAACTTTATGCTCTTACTGATTGGACCTCTGGTGCCCCAAGAGGGGACTACGCCGATCCTATTTAGCCAGGGCCCATGCATAGGAAGGATTGTTCTTAACTACATTTTACTTAGAACGGTTAGGCACCTTTATCCGCTAGATACGAGTACTTCTGGTTTGGGTACTTGTATCTGACCGTGGCTTGGAACAATAACTTGTTGCAGATTAGTTCGTCACATCTTGTCCTTGTTTGGTTGTAGGTGTGACTTACTATTTCGATGAGAAGGTATTGAACCTTGTTGGGGTCCGGATACCATATTGGATTCATATCATGGAAATATACGTCATCGTGAATTAGTTTACCATCTCCTGTCCTTCTTTGGTTGGAGGGATGGTAAGCTAGTTCAATATGTGTGTATTGGACCATGTTATAATTCAATTGACTTATTTATTTGAGCAATATTTATTCAGTTTATATGGCATGATATTGTGTATCTTATTACATCTCTCTGAGGACCTGGTTATTCGTCAGGTGTGTGCTCTTGTCTTTCGCAGGTGCTCTAGCTCTAGCCGTGACCATCTCTATTTCTTCGAGGATGATTGCGCTTGGATCGTCTTCGCTTCGCTCGCCAAACTCTTTCTTTTGTTATGTATTTTTCCTTTACTTGTTGGTAGTAGATTTTTCTCCGTCCAACATATTGTATCACGACAATTCATTATCATTATATGATATCTTTTATTCATTGATTTTTGTGTGGATGAGATTAGTTATGGTTCTACTGTATTTTACAGCTTACGTATATTTATTATACGGCTGGCATGTCTACGTTCCTAGTCCTACGTATTTTGGGACAGGGGCGTTACATGTTTTTGTGGTGGCCTATGTAGGTCAAAATAAATTGTTTAGTTACTTTACCGTACCAAGCAAGCCTGCAAATAGGATTAGAAGTCTAGGATCTCATCCACATACTTGACCTCTTTCTTCGATTCCATATTCGAACTACCGTTCGACTCATCGATTGCATCTTTTTTGATTCCTTCTATCATAATTCTTATCTTCCCTTCGTGCTTGCTAGAGGTTAGACTGGTGATCCCTACTAGTTGGACATATTTCTTTTGTCCCAAAACACTATTAGTTAATTCTTTTAAGTTGGGTAGAATGCCTTATGACCTAGCAATCCCTTTGTCCTTGTGACCTATATTAGCAAGTTTACTTAGATTTTAGAATTTAGAGAACCCTAACCCATCTAGTCAACCAAGGACTTGGACAAGAAGACTATAGGACGACTGTATAAAGACCATTACATGACATAACTTATATCCTTTAGAAGTTCGAACCAATTTCTACTTTCTTCCAATCTTAGTCTCCCGTGCCTATGTTTTTACCACCTTGACTAATGTTGCTACAATAATCTAGTTTTACAAACTCATCCATTTATCGAGTTTGTTCATGACTTATTCTATTGAGCGTGCTCACTAACATATTGTCTAGCCAGAACCGGTGCATGATGGTCTGATCAACCGAGTGCACTTTGGTTCACTTTTGTCTATTATTCTATGTTACTACCACATTTCTAGTTTGAAGGTATTTTTGACATTTTTGGGGTAACTTAAATTTATTAGAATTTATGGGAATGTTTAGAAATTATTTTGGAATTGTTTGAATGAGGGTTGACTAGGTTGACTTTGACTAGCAATGACCATGGTAGACTAACCTTGGAGCTAACCCTAGTTGAGTTGGTCTTGATTAGGTCATGCCACCCTAGTTAGACTAGAGTTGACTAATAGTATGGTTATTTGACTTATGTAGAGTTTTAAGTCATAAGCCATGACTTGTGATTAACCAATAAATCAATAGTTAGCCAAATAAGCCCAAAGCCCATTAGTCAAGTGCCCAAACCCTAACCCTAACATTTTGTCCAGCCAACCTAGGGATTCCTCCACTATATAATCTCTCCTAAAATCTAGGGCTAGCCTCTTCTTTAGGAATTTATTACAAGAGAAGAAAGAGGTGAGTCTCCATGTTCAAAAATCCCTAAAAAATCCATTTTTCCTCCTTTTTAATCTAAACAAATTGCAATAGGTTCTAATTATTGTTTTCTTGCGGTTGGAATTGATTGTTCTCAGTTTTCTATCAATTTGGAAGAGTTTGGCCATCAAGAGGAGCACCTCTTTGTGGAGCTTTTTGAGGCTTTGGGTACTCTTAGGTAACTCTCTATCCACACCATAGAATCCTGAGATTTTTGCATCATTAGGGAGCCCTAGACCTAACCTAACATTAGGAATAGGAAACCCTAAGTTTTTGTGTCCTTTCGTGTCCAAACAGGACACGTATCAGTGCACCATTCAATGTGTTTGTGAAAATACCTCAGTGTAACTTTTTATATTATTTTCGAGTTATTTTTGAATGGAAAATTTTGTTTTGATGTCGCTTATACGATTTTAATTGACTGAGTTGAATTCGTGCTTGTGTCGTGTCGTTTAGACACTCGTGCACACACACTCGGACACGCGCATGCGCAGCTACAGTGCTCCCCTGCCTATCGGGTTCCCTACAGGACACGACACGGCGTGCCCTGACACGAAACTTCGTGGGGAGCTTGGGGCACTTGCTGTCATCACGCTCTCCAAGTTTTACGAGATTTCGTGGTCTGGATTGGGAGAAATCGACCACGCACAGGGAATACACTGTACTATGCACACTGTGTAATTAGCCACTGATACGGCTCTGGTTCACGGATACGGTGACACGAAGACACGATGCAGGCACCTAGACACGAGCACCTAGACCTAGCCTAGGTGGAGACACGAGCACGAGGCCTGGGTTGGCCTGTGTCGGGTGTACGACACGCGTGCACACCCGCACGAGGCTGCCCAAATTCCTGTATCCAGTTTACCCGATCTTGGGTTTAATTGGATTGGACACGTTTGTGTCAACTTTGGTGGACACAAACTCATCACACAACACGTATGTAATGTGTTTTTACTGTACCAACCTATAAATTGGTATTTTAGTTCAAAATGGTTGGTTAAATTCCATTTCCTATATTTTTCTGAAAACTGTGTAAACCCAAGTATCCTGTTTTTCTCCTAGATTTTAAATATGAGTTTGTCATCAGTATTTAACCCATTAAACACTGATTATTGCATGTTGTTAAGCTTATAACTTGTTCACCTACAAGTCATCTAATGCTATGTCGATTTTGGTTGGAATTGGTGGATGTTTGGGTTTGAAATTGGGGATTGAATAGTATGGACTGTTTTAGTGGTTTTTAATGTAATATAATGTGTTGATGGACTGTTAAGATTTAATGTTCAATATCTGAGAATGAAGGGGGTGGACTGAAACTGGAAATTCAGGACTGTCCTAAGACTGATATAGGAACTGATTTGTCCCTCTTCCTATTCCTGTTCAGTTCAGTAGACTCACTTCACTCACCCTCACCTAAAACACTTGAGAGTACACTCACTCACTGCTCACTGATTTTTTCCCTCTTATTGTATGTAAACCACTGTTCATGTAGCCATTCACACCACTCTCCCTAACACAAGTCACATACCACACTCTAGCCTATTACACACACCCTTTCCTCTCTCTCTCTTTACTGTCCTATATTGTTTCCTACACACAAACCCTCATGCACACATCCATACACACACACACGCACATACACATGGACACTTGAGTTTTTCCCCTCTTTGAATCCTATTGTATATACATATAATGAAATGTATATATACATAATGTAGTGTATATATATATATAATGTGATATGTGATATGTGATATTATATGGTTTATGTATCATATAGGTATCCAATGTAGATATTTTTCAATGGGTTATAGGCGATGCTAGTTTATATATATAAGTACCATATATATATATATATATATATATATATATATATATATATATATATATATATATATATATATATATATATATATAACTTGTGTGTGAACTTTATATATGTATTTCATATTTATGTGTTATGTTTGAGATTACATATATCTAGAGTGTATTGGTTAGATATAGATTTGGCATGTTGTATGTGTTTGGGTTGGCCTAAATTGAATAGCCTATGGCCTGTGTATGCTTGTTTGACTAACAGGCCTAGATTAGGCTTGTACAGCTTTATTAGACCTAGAATAGACTTACTAGACTAGTGTAGACTAGTTTAACCTAGTGTGGACTTGTTTGACCTAGTTTGGCCATAGTTGACCTAGTTTGACTTCTAGGGTTGACCAGAGTTGACCAAGAGTAGACTTTGGCCTAGTTTGACCTAGATTCATATAGAATGCATGGTAGAGCTTCATTTTATCATTTTGGACTTGTTGTGACTTGTGCTGTTCTAATAGGAGCCAGACACCACTCCTCGGACAGTACTTTTTAGTTGGACACTCAGATACCAGGCGAGTACATTCTCTGATCATTTCATATCCTATTAGAATTATTTTCCTGCTTTAGATTACTTGATACTGTCACGTCGGTAACACGGATTAGTACTATATGGATCCATTCTTGAGATGTTATCCCCTCAGGGAGCATCGTATACTACATGTTCTGTGTGTTTCACTTACATGGTGTATTACTATGCTTCACGATTCTTCGATCACTTGTGACATGTACTCTCATGATCACAGAGTCTTCCCAGAATCACCCTATTTATGGGCATTCCCAGAATCACCCCATTGTGGACATTCCCAGAATCATCCATTTATGGGCTATCCATGTATCACCGCTTATGGGCCTTCACATGGAATCATAACATAACCTGGCTGGATCCTTGTGTATTGATTGGTGGTACGGGGGAGTAAAAGTAAACATGTGAATAATATCCAAGTAGTGTAGTTTCCAGAATCACTCCATAGTATAGTTTCCAGAATCTCCTATGCCATTCACATGTTTATATTGTACTCTGACTCACTAGCCACAGTTAGCTCTCTATTTACAGTATATATATTTTCATTACAGTTTTCTCTGTTTACATTCCATGCTTCTTTCATTTTCCTGTATCTTACTCTACTACATGTCTATATTTTCTAACCTGCTATGATATGTTGAGATGTATTGTGCTCGCTCATGTCCTAACTGGACCTGTTGAAAATATTACAGAGGATGAGGAGGAGGCTGGTGTGGATACCTATTACGGTGCCACCTTAGATGAGATGTTGGACCTGCACCATCAGCAGGCCCCACTAGTTGTGGATGACACACCCTTAGACTAGGATGCTTTCATTTCAGTATTTCATGGATGATTGTACTTATTGTTACTTGGGATCTAGAATTTGTATTATCTTAGACACTTAGACTTTCTGATGTACTTGGGATTTTCTTTCATTTCAGCAGTTTCATTTATCTATCTATCAGCTATGTTATCATCGATTTTTCCTTGAGTTTTATATCATATCGTGCTTCTTCTTCCTTAGTTGTGATTGAGTCTACTTTTATCATGTCACCCCCATTCGGGGAGTATAAACTGCTTAAGCTTTATATTGCTAGATGTTGTGACCTAGGACAGCGTTCTACCACCGACACTGCGGCGTAGGTTGGACGTACCCACGTCTCGTGCCCTAACTCTAGGGTGCGGGTCGTGACACGTTTTTAGTGGTGGCCCATGCAGGTCTGCACTAAAAGTGTAGTGGTATTCAAACTAGAGTATCACTACAGCCTGTAGTAGGATATAGGACATTATTATTTTTTAAGGTACTCAATCACATTAGAAAAATTCTTTTATTGCCATCTAAATCCTTATTGTCAGCTGATCCTTTTGAATTTAAATTGTCCGCCTTTGTTATATCACTTCTTTTTCAGAAATTGATACTCTTGTTGGTCTATCTTCTGGACGGTAGAGACTCGTCAGCAGCGTACCATTCATGGAGATGCCATAAAGGGATCTGCTACCTCTCAGCCAGTTCAGCAGAGACAGGAGACTGCAGCTCTTGCCACCTCTGTTCGTATTGAGGCTCCAGCAGCAGCAGCAGCAGCAGGGGGTATGCCTCCACCGGCTCGGAGGCAGGACCCAGTTCTCCCAGAAGATCCTTTCCAGCAGCCACCTCCAGGGACAGTGGACGCAGTACAGCTGCTAGCCTTCTTCAGGCAGTACATGGAGGGTCAGCAGACCCAGCAGTAGAGGCACACAGCAGAGCTCACTCGAGGCATTGAGCTGGCAGTGACCGCAGTTGAGAGAGTCATAGCTCAACCAGCAGTACCCCCGCAGCCGCACCAGCCACGGGAGAAGGGCATCCAAGACTTCCAGAAGATGCACCCGAGAGACTTCCGAAGGACAGAGGGGATCCTGTATGTCGATGAGTGGATCGAACATATGGAGGAGATCTTCAGGCTGGCGAAGATTCCGACGAGGCTCCAGATAGAGGCAGCGGCCAGCATGATGCAGGATCTAGCCCATACATGGTACCAGACCGACCCGAGGGTCGGCACAGCAGGTCAGACTTGGGCAGCATTCAAGAAGTTGTTCAAGGAGAAGTTCTTTCCAGACGCAGCGCTGAGGGCCCTCAAGACCCAGTTCGAGGCCCTAGTCCAGGGAAGCCAGTCCGTGGAGGAGTACGCAGGAGAGTTCTGCAGCCTGAGCAAATTTATGGAGGACTTGTCCGAGACGACGAAGGCCCGGAGGTTCCGGAAGGGCTTGGTAAAGGAGGTCAAGTCCTACACCAAGAACGCCCGTAGTGCTACATTTGAGGAGATCCTGGTGGACGCACTAGCTGCAGAGGATGATCTTGAGCTTAGGCTCAAGAGGGGACGAGACTCCCAGAGAGGCAGCAGTAGCGGAGGACCGGCCAAGAGGCCGTACTTTCAGCAGCACCACCACTAGCAGCAGAGGTTCCAGCCGCAGCAGTTTCAGCAGCCAAGGCACCAGCCAGTGCAGCATTAGCAGCAAAGGGTACAGCAGCAGGCACCGAGGCAGCAAGCCACCACCTGTGCTTATTGCAAGAAGCCAGGGCACGGATGGAACGAGTGTAGGAAGAGGCTGGGCAAGTGCCTGGTATGTGGCTCAGGAGATCACCAGATGAGGGAGTGTACCTTGACCATGGGACGAGCAGCTCAGGGAGGAGGAGCCAGGGCAGCTGCAGGCCAGCAGAGGGGACTAGCCCTGCCGACCCAGCAGCAGAGATTTGTTCAGCACCAGCAGCAGGCCAGGGAAGGCCAGCCGGGGCAAGCTTTCTCCATGGCGGCTGAGGATGCAGAGGTGATAGGAGAGCTGATTGCAGGTTCGATTCTCCTCGACTCCAGTCCAACATTTGCATTATTTGATACCGGTGCTTCGTATAGCTTCATATCAGTATTTTTTGCGATTAGACACGGTATCATAGCTGAATCGTTGCCTAGGACTTACAAGATCACGACCGGGGGTGGCATTATCCTCGTACGTAATGTTTGTAAGGGTCGAAGAGTAGTTTTGGGAGGCCATGAGTTGAAGGTGAGCCTGCTCGTAATGCCATTGCCGAACTACGATATAGTACTAGGCATGGATTGGTTGAGCAGGCACCACGCCAGCATTGATTGCAGAGGGGGTAGAGTTATCTTTAGAGCGCCGGGGTAGCCAGAGTTCGAGTACTCCAGACGTCAGGCAGAGCAGAGCAGCGGAGTCTTCTGTAGAGTCTCGGTCGAGGAGCAGGCGATTCCACACCCCTTGATAGCAGAGTATATGGATGTTTTAACAGAGGAGTTGCCGGGATTGCCACCAGACAGAGACATAGAATTCTCGATAGACTTGGTTCCAGGAGCAGAACCCATCTCTCAGCACGTCTATCGGGTGAACAACAGCGAGCTGGTGGAGCTGAAGAAGCAGGTGGATGAGCTGCAGGACAAGGGCTTCATCCGCTTGAGTTCGTCGCCATGGGGTGCACCAGTGTTGTTTGTGCCGAAGAAGGATGGGTCAGTACGCATGTGTATTGACTATAGGGCACTCAACAACCTCACGATCAAGAACAAATACCCACTGCCGCGGATCGACGATCTATTCGACCAGTTGAGCGGAGCTCGGATATTTTCCAAGATTGATCTGAGGTCGAGATATCACCAGGTGAAGGTGAAGAGGGAGGATATTCCCAAGACCGCTTTCAGGACGCGGTACGGGCAGTTTGAGTTTTTGGTTATGCCGTTCGGGCTAACCAATGAACCAGCAGTGTTTATGAAACTTATGAACAAGGTGTTCCACCAGTATCTGGATCAGTTTGTGGTGGTGTTCATAGACGACATCTTGGTATATTCTAAGACTAAGGAGGAGCACGAGGAGCATTTGAGGATAGTACTGGAGACTCTCAGGAAGGAGCAGCTTTACGGAAAGCTCTCCAAGTGTGAGTTTTTCTTGGATCGGGTGGACTTCTTGGGGCACGTTGTGACTGGAGATGGTATCTCAGTTGACCCCAAGAAGATTGTAGCAGTTGAGGCATGGGCAGCTCTGACTTCAGTTGCAGAGATCAGGAGTTTCCTGGAGCTGGCAGGATACTATCGAAGATTTGTACAGAATTTCTCCCAGGTTGCAGAGCCGTTAACTCGGTTAACCCGGAAGGATGCTGAGTTCGTTTGGTCAGAGGTGTGTCAGGCAGCTTTTGATGAGTCGAAGAAGCGGCTTACGACAGCTCCGATTCTGACATTGCCTTCAGGATCAGGTGGTTTCACTATTTATAGTGATGCTTCAGGAAAGGGGCTGGGTTGCGTCTTGCAGCAGCATGGGAAGGTGATTGCCTATACTTCCAGGCAATTACGTCCCCATGAGAAGAACTACCCTACCCACGACCTGGAGCTGGCGACGGTGATATTTGCTTTGAAGTTGTGGAAGCATTATCTGTATGGGGAGAGGGTGGAGATCTTCACAGATCACAAGAGCTTAAAGTTTGTGTTCACTCAGAAGGAGTTGAACATGAGGCAGCACAGATGGCTAGAGTTGATGAAGGACTTTGACATCCTACTTCTGTACCACCCAGAGAAGGCCAACGTGGTTGCCGATGTCTTGAGTAGGTATCCGACAGCCATATGTCTGACCATGGATCGGCATTTGCTTGCAGACTTGGAGAGCCTTGGGATTGAGGTGATCGTGCCCGGGGTACAGATGCAGTTATGGGGGACGCAGATTCAGTCGGACTTGGTGGAGAGGATCAAGTCGGCACAGTTCGAGGACGTTGCTCTGCGGTGTCTCCGAGAGCAGGTTCGAGCAGGATTGCTGGAGGGCGAGTTTTCTCTTGCAGATGATGGTGCCTTGAGGCACAGTTCCAGATTATGTGTGCCCAGTGGAGAGCTCAGGGAGCAGGTTATGCAGGAGGCCCACAGATCTCAGTACTCCATACACTCTGGTGCCAACAAGATGTACCGAGATCTGAGGGAGCATTTTGGTGGTCCGGGATGAAGAGGGAGGTGGCTGGCTTCGTGGCTAGGTGCTTGGTCTGTCAGCAGGTCAAGGCAGAGAGGCAGAGGCCCGGTGGATTATTGCAGTCGCTGCCCATTCCCGAGTGGAAATGGGAGTATATCACTATGGACTTCATATCAGGATTGCCGCGTACACCTGGAGGGAAAGACGCGATTTGGGTCATCGTTGACAGGTTGACCAAATCGGCCCACTTCTTGCCATTCAAGGTGGGTACGTCTACAGAGAGGCTGGCGGAGATGTATATGCGGCAGATAGTCAGGATTCACGGAGTTCCAGTCAGCATCGTCTCTGATCGGGATAGCTATTTTACTTTCCATTTCTGGAGGAGTCTGCAGACCAGATTGGGCACTCAGGTCAAGTTTAGCACTGCATACCACCCCCAGACGGACGGACAGTCGGAGCGGACTATCCAGACACTTGAGGATATGCTACGGACGTACGTCCTAGACTTTGGAGGTTCCTGGGAGGATCATCTTCATTTGGTGGAGTTTGCTTACAACAACAGTTTCCAGGCCAGCATTAAGATGTCACCTTTCGAGGCTCTGTACGGGCGTAGGTGTCGTACACCCCTATCTTGGGATGATGTTGGTGAGCGAGCTTTACTGGGGCCAGAGATGGTTGTTGATGCAGCCGAGAAGGTGAAGCTCATCAGGGACAAACTTCGCGTGGCGCAGGACAGACATCGGTACTGGGCCGATAGCCACCGGAGGCCGTTGGAGTTTGAGGTACAGATTAGAGTAGGATTAGATTTAGGTTGTTTGTTTGAGATTTTTGATCATGTTGTTTATTATAATTAATTGAGACCTTGCTTGTGATTAGGTCGGAGACCAGGTTTTCTTGAGGATATCTCCGACTCGTGGTACGATACGTTTTGGTGGAGGCGGGAAGCTTAGCCCGCGCTTCATCGGCCCTTTCGTTATCAGCGGGAGAGTCGGTGATGTTGCATACAGGCTAGACTTACCGCCTGCACTTGTGGGGGTCCACAACATATTCCATATATCACAGTTGAGACGGTACGTGGCTGACCCTAGCCACGTGCTCGATCATTCAGAGATAGAGGTTAGGCCTTCTCTCAGCTATCCAGAGCAGCCAGTGGAGATTCTGGATCGACGGGAGAAGGTTCTGAGGAACCAGGTGATACCTTTGGTACGCGTCGTTTGGAGGCATCATTCTCCAGGAGAGTCGACCTGGGAGCAGGAGGATGAGATGTGCGAGCGCTACCCTTATCTTTTTAGACCGTGAGGTATACTTCCTATCCTTCTCATCAGTTGTATTTCGCCTTTCAATTTCGAGGACAAAATTCTTTTAAGAAGGGTAGATTTGTCACTACCACATTTCTAGTTTGAGGGTATTTTTGACATTTTTGGGGTAATTTAAATTTATTAGAATTTAT
This sequence comes from Iris pallida, assembly GCA_029216955.1. Classification (NCBI taxonomy): domain Eukaryota; kingdom Viridiplantae; phylum Streptophyta; class Magnoliopsida; order Asparagales; family Iridaceae; genus Iris; species Iris pallida. Next base: position 37,425 of record JANAVB010017842.1, read on the forward strand.
TTGAATTTATGGGAATTTTTAGAAATTATTTTGGAATTGTTTGAATGAGGGTTGACTAGGTTGACTTTGACTAGCAATGACCATGGTAGACTAACCTAGGAGCTAACCCTAGTTGAGTTGGTCTTGATTAGGTCATGCCACCCTAGTTAGACTAGACTTGACTAATAGTATGGTTATTTGACTTAAGTAGAGTTTTAAGTCATAAGTCATGACTTGTGATTAACCAATAAATCAATAGTTAGCCAAATAAGCCCAAAGCCCATTAGTCAAGTGCCCAAACCCTAACCCTAACATTTTGTCCAGCCAACCTAGGGATTCCCCCACTATATAATCTCTCCTAAAATCTAGGGCTAGCCTCTTCTTTAGGAATTTATTACAAGAGAAGAAAGAGGTGAGTCTCCATGTTCAAAAATCCCTAGAAAATCTATTTTCCTCCTTTTTAATCCAAACTAATTGCAATAGGTTCTAATTATTGTTTTCTTGCTGTTGGAATTGATTGTTATCAGTTTTCTATCAATTTGGAAGAGTTCGGCCATCAAGAGGAGCACCTCTTTGTGGAGCTTTTTGAGGCTTTGGGTACTCTTAGGTAACTCTCTATCCACACCATAGAATCTAGAGATTTTTGCATCATTAGGGAGCCCTAGACCTAACCTAACAGTAGGAATAGGAAACCCTAAGTTTTCGTGTCCTTTCGTGTCCAAACAGGACACGTATCAGTGCACCATTCAATGTGTTTGTGAAAATGCCTCAGTGAAACTTTTTGTATTATTTTCGAGTTATTTTTGAATGGAAAATTTTATTTTAATGTCGCTTACACGATTTTTATTGACTGAGTTGAATTCGTGCTTGTGTCGTGTCGTTTAGACACTCGTGCACACACACTCGGACACGTGCGCGCGCAGCTACAGTGCTCCCCTGCCTATCGGGTTCCCTACAGGACACGACATGGCGTACCCTGACACGAAACTTCGTGGGGAGCTTGGGGCACTTGCTGTCATCACGCTCCCCAAGTTTTACGAGATTTCATTGTCTGGATTGGAAGAAATCGGCCACGCACGGGGAATACACTGCACTGTGCACACTGTGTAATTAGCCACTGATACGGCTCTGGTTCATGGACACGACGACACGAAGACACGATGCAGGCACCTAGATACGAGCACCTAGACCTAGCCTAGGTGGGGACACGAGCACGAGGCCTGGGTTGGCCTGTGTCGGGTGCACGACACGCGTGCACACCCGTACGAGGCTGCCCAAATTCCTGTGTCCAGTTTACTCGATCTTGGGTTTAATTGGATTGGACACGTTTGTGTCCACTTTGGTGGACACAAACTCATCACACAACACGTATGTAATGTGTTTTTACTATACAACCTATAAATTGGTATTTTAGTTCGAAATGGTTGGTTAAATTCCATTTCCTATATTTTTTCTGAAAACTGTGTAAACTCAAGTATCCTGTTTTTTCCCAGATTTTAAATATGAGTTTGTCATCAGTATTTAACCCATTAAACACTGATTATTGCATGTTGTTAAGCTTCTAACTTGTTCACCTACATGTCATCTAATGTTATGTCGATTTTGGTTGGAATTGGTAGAAGTTTGGGTTTGAAATTGGGGATTGAATAGTATGGACCGTTTTAGTGGTTTTTAATGTAATATAATGTGTTGTATGGACTGTTAAGATTTAATGTTCAATATCTGAGAATGAAGGGGGTGGACTGAAACTGGAAATTCAGGACTGTCCTAAGACTGATATGGGAACTGATTTGTCCCTCTTCCTATTCCTGTTCAGTTCAGTAGACTAACTTCACTCACCCTCACCTAAAACACTTGAGAGTACACTCACTCACTGCTCACTGATTTTTCCCCCTTCATTGTATGTAAACCACTGTTCATGTAGCCATTCACACCACTCTCCCCAACACAAGTCACATACCATACTCTAGCCTATTACACATACCCTTTCCTCTCTCTCTTTACTGTCCTATATTGTTTCCTACACACAAACCCTCGTGCACACATCCACACACACACAGACACATACACATGGACACTTGAGTTTTTCCTCTCTCTTTGAATCCTATTGTATATACATATAATGAAATGTATATATACATAATGTAGTGTATATATATATATAATGTGATATGTGATATGTGATATTATACGGTTTATGTATCATATAGGTATCCAATGTAGATATTTTTCAATGGGTTATAGGCTATGCTAGTTTATATATATAAGTACCATATATATATATATATAACTTGTGTGTGAACTATATATATGTATTTCATATTTATGTGTTATGTTTGAGATTACATATATCTAGAGTGTATTGGTTAGATATAGATTTGGCATGTTGTATGTGTTTGGGTTGGCCTAGATTGAATAGCCTATGGCCTGTGTATGCCTGTTTGACTAACAGGCCTAGATTAGGCTTGTACAGCTTTATTAGACCTAGAATAGACTTACTAGACTAGTGTAGACTAGTTTGACCTAGTGTGGACTTGTTTGACCTAGTTTGACCATAGTTGACCTAGTTTGACTTCTAGGGTTGACCAGAGTTGACCAAGAGTTGACTTTGGCCTAGTTTGACCTAGATTCATGTAGAATGTATGGTAGACCTTCATTTTATCATTTTGGACTTGTTGTGACTTGTGCTGTTCTAATAGGAGCCAGACACCACTCCTCGGACAGTACTTTTTAGTTGGACATTCAGATACCAGGCGAGTACATTCTCCGATCATTTCATATCATGTTAGAATTATTTTTCTGCTTTAGATTACTTTACTTGATACTGTCACGTCGGTAACACGAATTAGTACTATATGGATCCATTCTTGAGATGTTATCCCCTCAGGGAGCATCGTATACTACATGTTCCGTGCGTTTCACTTACATGGTGTATCACTATGCTTCACGATTCTTCGATCACTTGTGATATGTACTCTCATGATGACAGAGTCTTCCCAGAATTACCCCATTTATGGGCATTCCCAGAATCACCCCATTGTAGGCATTCCCAGAATCACCCATTTATGGGCTATCCATGTATCACCCCTTGTGGACCTTCACATGGAATTATAACATAACCTGGCTGGATCCTTGTGTATTGATTGGGGATATGGGGGAGTAGAAGTAAACATGTTAATAATATCCAAGTAGTGTAGATCCCAGAATCACTCCATAGTATAGTTCCCAAAATCTCCTATGCCATTCACATGTTTATATTGTACTCTGACTCACTAGCTACAGTTAGCCCTCTATTTACAGTATATATATTTCTATTACAGTTTCCTCTGTTTACATTCTATGCTTCTTTCAGTTTCCTGTATCTTACTCTACTGTATGTCTATATTTTCTAACCTGCTATGATCTGTTGAGATGTGTTGTGCTTTCTCTTGTCCTGACTGGACCTGTTGAAAATATTACAGAGGACGAGGAGGAGGCTGGTGTGGATACCTATTACGGTGCCACCTTAGATGAGATGTTGGACCTGGACCATCAGCAGGCCCCACTAGCTGTGGATGACACACCCTTAGACTAGGATGCTTTCATTTCAGTATTTCATGGATGATTGTACTTATTGTTACTTGGGATCTGGGATTTGTATTGTCTTAGACACTTAGACTTTCTGATGTACTTGGGATTTCCTTTCATTTCAGCAGTTTCATTTATCTATCTATCAACTATGTTATCATCTATTTTTTCTTGAGTTTTATATCATATCGTGCTTCTTCTTCCTTAGTTGTGATTGAGTCTACTTTTATCATGTCACCCCCATTCGGGGAGTATAAACTGCTTAAGTTTTATATTGCTAGATATTGTGACCTAGGACAGCGTTCTACCGCCGACACTGCGGCGTAGGCTGGACGTACCCACGTCTCGTGCCCTAACTCTAGGGTGCGGGTCATGACACTCTACGTGGATGGAACATAAATATTGGCCTTTAGAATCCCATCCGCGACTGCATTGTCAACTCCTTTTGAATTATTCGGTCGCCTTTGAACCACGTATTCATACTCGATAATATCGTCTTTTGAACTCTCTATTGCTTTCGCCTTCATCTATTTTAGAAGGACGAAGGCACTTGTACTTGAAATTCCTCTAGCTGTCCTACCAATTATGACCATTACCACTCAATGTTGCTATATCTTCATCTTAATATTACTCGTCCTTTTCTTGGCCCTATATTCGCTATCATGACCTTCTAATCGCTTAATTTAGGCATGAACCTAATCGATCTCTTATTCGTGCCTCAACCTACTCTCAAGAACCCATATCTACTAGGTCTCTAACTTATTTTCTCTTGATACCATATCATTCTCAATTGCATGATACTCTTGATTTAAACTTTAAACCCTTAATCTTCTACTTGTGCCTTAACTCGCGACCCTCGTAACCATACCCGTGTTCAATCCTATGATTTGGATCACGATTTCTTACGACATAATTTTGTTGAAACATTGTCATTGTTTGTTCCCCATCGATACCCCCTCGTGTCTTCTCACCCCCTACTAATTCTTAATTTCGAGGATGAATTTTTTTAAGTTGGGTAGAATGTAAAACCCCTAAATTTATACTATTTTTTTATAAATTTTGTACTGATTTATTTATTTATTTTTATTTATACGTCACATAGTTGCATTGTACGTCGTGCGCAAAATTTTGTTTTTCGAAATTGCTCGACGAGTACGAATATGTGCGAGCGTACATATTTTTAGAAAAATATTTTTCTATTTTATAGTTTCAAAATAATATATGTAATAATTATTTTAGCTATCATACCAACGTTTCCAAGTCCGTTATTTTATTTATTTTATTATAAAATTATTTCGTAAAAATAGTTATTAATAATAAATAATATTCTTCGTGCATACATATATATTTTATAAATATTTTATTAAGTTTATTTTTAAATAATAATATATTTTCAAAATTATTATTATAGTATTTTTGGAAAACATATTTTGAAATTATTGTGGCAATTTAAATCTTGATTTGATTTATGGATATGTTTAAATAGTTAAATTAATATCTATAATTGAAATATGATTTATCTTATTTGATTTTAAACTAAAAGAATTTAATTAGATTTAACTTGGATTTTTATTTAGATTTGGATTTTAATTGATTTTAAATTAAGTTGCGAATTATCTATTTTTGGGTTTAAACTACTCCTAATCCTTATCCAACTGGGAATTTCCACATCCTATAAATAGGCAGGTACTCCTCCACAAAATCCTCACATCCACAAATTCTCCACAACCAAAAATAAGTGCATCGTGTCCGTGTCTCCATCTTTTTCACTATTTCCCTTCATTACTATTACATTGTCATCTTCTTCGTGTCCACACACGGACACATCTTCTCATCCTTCCCCGACACCAAGCCCTAAACATAAAACTCAATTTCTAGCAAACCCAAACCCTAACCCTAAAACCTGCCACCCATGTTTCCAGCCATCCTCTTCAACTTTGCGACCGACCCAAAATCCCTGTTGCCAGCAACACAACCCTCTGCTACCATCGGGTCACCTGACGCTTGCACGGCCACTTCGTCCGGCCGTCCCGACACAACCCGACCCCTGACCGTCAACCGCCAACCAACCCGACAGCTCCCATCACAACCAGCACCGCCACAGCCTCAACCACACCGTCAACGTCACCACGGCCACTCTCCGACCATCCTGCTACCATCCCATCGAAATAGCATCTCCACTCTCCTCCCCGACCAGCAGTACCACCACTAACCTCGCGACCACCTATCCCGGGCCACGGATCACCCGTCATCTCTCCTCTGCCGGTCGACCACAATAACCACCACCACCATCGACATCATCACCACGACCGAAAAACCCCAAATTCATCACAACCACCACAACCAGAGAAAAAAACAAACAAACAAACATACACCACCATCACCACACCTTACCTGTCTGCCGCCGGCCGGAGATCCGGCGACCGCCTATTCTTCCCACCTCCGCACGTCGAGCCCAGCCCCGAACCCTCTCCGCTACCTCGGCCCAGCCGAGCCCCGGCCGAGCCGCCCCCTGCCGCCTAGTCTCCCCGCTGATCTCCGTCGCCACTGTCGGAAGCGCGTCGCGTCGCCCTTGGCCGCGACCCTCCGGGACTCCGTCGTGCGCAGCCCAGCACCGTGAACGTCGTCGGAAACCCCTCTTCCCGCAGCTCCGCCGCTCCTCCCATTTCCTTCTCCGACCCCGACGACAATGATCTCTCCCTCTGACTCCCTCTCACTCTCATTCTACTCTCTCCCGCTCTCGAGCTCACACTTCCTCTTCTCCTTCTCACAGCAAACGTTTGGGATCTTTCTCTTTCCTCCAACTACTTTTTTTGAAGGAATAAGAATAGCCGGAGAAATTGATACTTTATTATATATAATATTTTGATTTATTCTTTTCGTCTTCTTTTTACAAGTATAAGCATTAGTAGATTTTTCCTAGGAAATTTATCTAATGTATTAAATTATTATTATTATTATTATTATTATTATTATTATTATTATTATTATTATTATTATTATTATTATTATTATTTATTATTATTAATTATTGTTATTATTATTATGATTATTATTATATTACTATTATTATTATTATTATTATTACAGTTAGTAGTTTATCATTATTATTATTATTATTATTATTATTATTATTATTACTTCTACTACTACATTAGATTTTTCTATATACAATATATATACCATTAATTAGTATAGCATTAGCAAAATAGTATTAAGATTTTTATTATTATAAATTTTTAGTTATTTTAGAATAAACATATATTCTCCTAAAATTTTAATTGTCATAAAATATGTAGTACTAGGCTTGGCCTATATTTATTTACAAAACTGGATTTCGAAGCGTAGATATATTATTATTTTATTTTTATGGTATTTTAAGAATATGGTTTGGTCTAAAAATTATATTTTCACAAAATTAGTTTTAGTCTAAAAATATTTCTAGACTTTTTCAAGTATTCTTTATAGTATTTGGAGAAATAAAAACTTAGTTTATATATATAATTATTTTCTAAAATAGTTTATTTATTTATTTCTACCAATTCTCTTTAAATATGTAATCTTATTCATGGCTAGTCATATCCACATCTTCTTGCAAATCTCGGACTTTCCTATATCATCCCTAACCAACTTGACTATTACGGACTCAATGACACGATCCGTGCCACCATCAGAGGTCACCTTGTGTAGTTGTTGCACCAAAATCGCAGTTCGTGCTACATTGATCATTGCAGTACACCAGGCGTCCTACCAGGCAAGACACCTTGTTATTTGCTGTCTATTTATTTTAGCTCATATTTCATGCATTATTCATTATTTTCTTTATGCAAAATAAACTGTGACACATGGCATAACCTGTTAGAACCTACTGCTCAGTTATATTTCCTGCTATGTATTATTTTTCTTACACATTAAACCTATATTTAAGGGACCACCTTTGTATATTGCATTCATTGGCCTGACACATTGTACCACGAAGTTTTGTGTCGTATGTAGAACACGGACGTGCGTGATTGGCTGGCCACAGTACGTACAAGCCATGCGATAGAAATAACCGCTAATAGAGGTTGCATGCTTAGTTTGACTTAGCGGTTATAGAAGTTTTTTGTTGTAGACACAACATAGTATAGGGGGGAGGAGAATTCGTTAGCGTATGGGCTTTGTCACGCCCCAGAACCAGAATACTGGCAAGTAGGGACGGACCAGGCCAGCTACGTATACCAAAGTACTCCAGTACTCCGAAATAACGTATAAGCTGTATAGATGGGGGTTACTACTACAAGCCAACAGTCGATCCTAGGTTAAGCAATCCTAGGTATCTCAATCACAGGCAGTAAACAATGTACAAGAAGTAAGATAAACTGGAATATAAAATAGTAAAGCATCCCAAACTATCATATATCAATGATCATGAAGCTAGTAATACAGAGTAAAGACTAGCAAGAGTAATAGTCATACATGATAAGCTCTAGCTATAGTCTAGAATATGCAAATCATGTTCTGGCCCGTAGGCTAAATGTCAAGTCCAAAACACGAGCTAAACACGTGCTCGGAGGCTAAACGCCACAAAAGAATAATGTATAAAACTAGTGGAAGAATGAAATAGAAAACCCACAAAGGTACTCTGGTCCTCTAGGTAATCACCAACGAGTGGAAGGTATGGAAGATCCTCCGGGCTCCTCTATCAAATCTGGCCAAACAAAACCAGTGGGGTCAGACCCCCAATAGCAAGTACCACAAAGGAAGCCAAACTATGAACTAAAACCAGCATACAAATCATAGCAACGGATAGAGACAAAAATAAGTAAAAGCAAATCGAGACTCGTGCGCTACCAATGCACTTATCCCGAGAATAGGAAAGACAATAAGTAAAGCAACATGTAGCATAAAGTAAAGGACATGTGACGTAATGTAAACTGTGTACATGTAAGGAAAAGGAAGCATGTGAACATGAAAGATAAACTAGACATGTGAGCATGTTAGATAACTGGAACATGTAAGAGAACTGGAACATATGAGCATGTTATGTAACTGGAGCATGTGAGCATGTTAAATAACTGGAACATATGAGCATGTTATGTAACTGGAGCATGTGAGCATGTTAAATAACTGGAACATATAAGAGAACTTGAACATATGAGCATGTTATGTAGCTGGAGCATGTGAGCATGTTAAGTCCGTATAGAACGACAAATGATTAGATAACTTAGGAACTATTCTGGAACCCAAGTTACAACCCGTAAACCAAACAAGGACCGGGGTTGTAACCCTTCTCCTGAACAGAACTTTAGTATCTAATCATTTACCGGTAAAAGTAAAGCATAAACAAGGATGTACTGAAAATAAACAAATCCGGACACTGCCTAGACAACTAGACTAGACCGAACTCCATACATAGTCATGGCCAAGCAATGAGTACGGCTATACATTAGCTAACTAGGGTTATCACAATCCTAATTACTAACAAATACAGTCTGAGAATTCCAAGTCCGGTACCTGCCTGCTGCCACCTATTGGTCATGCCGGGAAGTGATTACAAGTGTGACTTGTGCTCCCACGCGACGGTGAAGCTGGGAGAGTCATCTCGACGGATAGCTCCAAACCCTTAAATTAATGTTATAACGACCTAGACCAAAGGCAACAGGTAACTGGGAAATCCTCCCCACCCATGTTCTAATGATCAATCTAGCATATAATCCTTACTATTTTCTTGGATTCTGGGTGTGGCATTCCGCAGAATCCATCCTAGACATGAGCAAGCAAGACTGGACAATAACGGAATGTGCACCATAATAAGCCACAACAAGAAAAATATAACAGACAAGAAGCCAGGAGTACGCTACGACGAGCCACTATCAAGGAACAAGACATGTACTGGAATCAAGAGTGCGCCATGACAGGCCACTATCATGTAAGCAAAGAAAGACATGTACAAGAGTGCACCACGACGGGTCACTATCTAGTAAGCAAAGAAGACATGTAAGAAGAGTACGCCACGACCGGCCACTATCATGTAAGCAAGGAAAATATGTAACAATTATCATAGCTTGTAAGAAAGAATCTATCAAAAGATATATCATGGCATGTGGGAAAGAATAATTAAAACTAAGTACATTTCATAGCAAAATGATTGAACATGCACAAGTATCAAGTGTTATATAGGTGTACAATCATTTTCTAACTATGCAAGATCATCTAATCATGTTAAGAAATCATTACACTCGAACATATCAAAAATGGACAAAACGGGCAAAAAGGGCAAAAACAGACTAAAACAGCATAAAATGGCATACCGTCGGTATACTACCTACGTACGCATACCGACGGTATACCGGACTAAAGACAAAAGGTTTCTGGTGCAAAAAAACGGTATACCGGCGGTATACAGAGGTATACCGGCGGTATACCGGTTTTTCAAACAGCAACAAAATTCAGAATTTTGCCAAAACTTGTTTCGGCCATAAAAACTTCATTTTAAATCAAAATTCGGACTTTCAAAAGTCAAAATTGAATAGAATTGAATTTTCTACAATATGGAAGTATTAGTTTTCACAATCAAAATATTTGATAGATCAATACCTCAAATACTCCCACAGAGGTTATTGGGACACCAAAACGGGTTCCGATTGCCACCAAACTCAAAATCATGATATAAAACTATGTGAGGGCCTCATATATGTATATGTGACCAAGATCCATGATGGTAACACTAGTATCACTCTTGATACCAAGATTTCTACTAAGTCCATATTGGGTTTTAAACAGAAAATCAAAACCTTGCTTAAACAAATTGGAAACATGTATATATACGAGAATCATAAGGAAAACATATTTAACAAAATAAGTTTGGGAAAATTCTAAGCATTTAATACCAAGGGAAACAAAAATGTAAACAAACAATATGGTTCATGGATTTGGCAAGATGTACTTGCCTAGGTTAAGCTCCAAGCCTAATCTTCTACTCCTCCTCCTAGGGGGGTTAGACACCACACCCAAGGCCTCAAGGCCAAGCTCTTGGCAAGCTCCAAGGGGGATAGAAGGGAAGAAGAAGAAGAGAGAGTGAAGAGAGAAAAGAGAGGAGAGAGAAAAGTGAAATGGTATATATAGAAGGGGGAATTAATCTTAGCCGTCGGATGGTGATCCATGTGAATATCTAAGTCAATCCTAGCCATTCAAACAAAACCATTATCCATTGGGTAATAGGGTGCATCTACACTATTCACGAAAATATCTAAATACTATTCATCAAAATATCCAAAACACTATTCACAAAAATATCGAAAATACTATTCATGAAAATCTGAAATCGAAAATATAAAAATGTAGAAAATCGTCTGACGGTATGCCGTCGGTATACCTCCGTATACTGGCGGTATACCGGCCAAGAAAAAATCTATAAGTTAGGAAAATTTTTAAAGCATTACGAAAACCAAGAAAATACGAAATACTATAAAATACGTATCCGTATCTAATACCGATACTGTGAGACGAGTCTCACAACTCTCCACAACTTAAAAATAATTCCGTCCTCGGAATTTCTAAATCTAGTCAAGCATGAAAACCAACCAAGAGCTGAAAATCATGTCAATCAAATAAAGCATGGCATGTTGGTAAGATAAACACAGTAATATAAGTAAATACGTAAGCAATAACACAACCAAATCAAGAAGGGGTGGAGGCATATGAATAAATATGTCTCCTGAGTCAGTTGAGTAGGAGCAGGCCTACGCTGACTCCACAACTTAGATAAAAGTCAATTCTCAAAATAAGCCGGTACCAATGACTTAATCCAAGATATTACTCTACTACCCAGGACGTATCTTTGAACTCGAGACATGTGATAAATATCATGTATCTCAAGTACGAAGACAGAAGAGTAGGACGAAAAACTCACCAAATAAGCGTAACCCAAGAGATAATAAGAGTGGAAGAAGAATAGAACAATA
>JANAVB010017843.1:0-32390 GCA_029216955.1 Iris pallida
AGTATGTACCGATCGACGTTCTGAAAGAAGTATGTCTCTCGTCGTCTGGAAACATTTTGATTTGGTTGTACCCCGAATACCCATCCATAAATGACATTCGTTCAAACCACACGTGTTACGATCATGACGTCGGTGATTGGAAGAGGAAACTCGTCCTTAGGACAAGCCGCATTGAGATCGCGAAGTCTATACAGACTCGGATCTTGCCAGTCTTTTGAGAACAGGAACAATGTTAGCCACCCCTCAGGATGTTGTTCCTCCGGATAAATCCGGAAGCCATAAGCTTGTTGACTTCAGCTTCAATTGCATCCATAAGTCTGGACGAAATCGTCGCTGTTGTTGTTTGATCGGTTTAGCATTCGGCATGATATTAAGTTTGTGTGTTGCGATCTTCGGATCTAGCCCTGGCATATCCTCATAGCTCCAGGCGAAGACATCGATGTAATCATGAATAAGCTTGATCATGTCTTGCTTATCTGTTTCTGAAAGACTTTCGCTGATGAATATTGGTTTGGGGGATTCCTCCTCACCAACATCAATTTGGATCAATTTATCTTCAGTAGGAGGTTCTCTTTGCTCGAACATGAATTCCCATTGGTTGTCTAATCTTTGAGCCCATTGCTCCGATTCGGGTGATATTTCAAAATCATCTTTATCTTCATCATTTTCTTGCGGACCGTTGGCGGAGACCATATTAGCGGATAGAGTAGAACGATGAAAATCGCCGATACTTGTGTCGGAATCCCAAGAAAAGAAATCGGAAGAATCAGATCGTTCGTCTCCGTCGGATTCTGGAACCTCATGGACTGTGTTGATGAAAGGGGTAGGAGTAATGTAACCCAATCCACTTTTTATCCTTCCGTATTTCAAGGGAGGAATTCGAACAGGCATTCTTCTTCCTTTTCCACTACTGAGGCCGGTTCTGAAGTCATAGCCCATGTTCTTGATGATGTTTTTGGACTGCTGACTGTAGCGACGTAGTTGTAACCTTCCGGTATCATTGTTTTTGTCGTCGTCTTCCAGATTAGGAGGATTCTGGGGCCCCTTGCAGAAGAATATTGGAGTTTCTCCTGACTTTCTAACAGGAACAATGAAGTATGAATTTTGTACAGACTCTAATGATACTTCTATATGAAAAGTTTGAACAATTCCTATAGTTAGTGGCTCTAAGCTATCTAGCAAATGTAAATAACTTTGTACATGATTATAAACATCAGTATACTGTAAAGGAGATGCTTTATTAATATCAGATGCTGTATTTACAGAAGAAGGCTGAGACTTAGTAGATTTAGTCAAATTAATGACTAAAGGGGGAGAAGAAGGGCGAGCAGAAGTTTTGTTTCGATTAAGGTCGATAACAAAAAGGCTCAAAGGAGGCGAGCTCCCTTGAAGAGGATCGTGGATAAGTAGTGCATCCACTGACTGGAATGACTAGAGTATCTGATCTAGCCTGAGAAGATGGTGAGAGAGTGGTGCGTCCACTGACAGGGATTATCATCGAACTTTGTGGAGCTTGGGAAGGCAATGAAGTGGTACTTCTACTGACAGGAATTATCAGTGGGCTTTCTTCAGATGATTTAGTAGACGACGGATGAGTGATACGCCCTTTTACAGGAATAACAAAGGTGTCAACTTTCGATGTCTCATCATCATCCATAGCTTGTAAGACTTTTGAATACTCATCTTTGTACATGCGAGAGTCACTGTAGTAAGCTTCGACTCCTCTGAAAGGATTAATGTCCGCGACTTTCTTTTGAACTTCTCCCTTTTCATCAATGTATTTGAAGCACTGGTGAAGAGTGGAAGGGACGATATTGTGTTCATGGAGAAAAGGTCTTCCCAAGAGCAAGTTGTAAGATCCAACTAACTCGATCACGTAGAATGTGACACTCGCCCGGAAATTGCCTATTTATATTTTTATGCGAATTTTCCCCAGAGGTTCGCTCTTGCCTTGATTGAACCCTAAAATGGTAGTGACTGTCTTGACTAGATGATGAACTGGGATCCGTAAGGCATCCAAGAGACTCTTAGGTATAATACTTAGAGCTGATCCTGGATCAATTAGAATACGGTCGACCTTCATCGTGTCAATGTACCCAGTGAAGTAGAGAGGCCGATCATGACGATTGTCCTCTAGAAGCATATCGTCTTGGGTAAAAGTGATGTTCGGAATGATTTCCAAGACACTGTTGCAATGTAGGCAAGTCACTGGCTCTGCTTCCGGCTTCTTCAGATGAGTCAGGCAAGAGTCTGCTTGCAGTAGAGCTTCACTTAATGTTTCCCGAGTTTTTTGGATAAACGTGAAAGTTCGAAGATGGACAACCTGGCTGGAGTGTTAGCAAGTTGAGCTAGAATGTCAAAATTATATGGCTTCTGCAATCCGGGAGAAAGAGACTTCTTGATTGGTTTATCGAAGCGGGCAGGTTGCTTCCCTTTGTCGGCTGTTGTTGGTTTAGAGGGGATCGTTTCAGCAGGAGCATTTGAAGGTCCTTCGTTAGAGATGGGTACTGGAGCTGCAACCGGAGGGACATCAGGAGTTTCCTCAGGAGCTTCAGCGTAATCTTTCAGATATGTTTTTCCTGACCGAGTTCCGAAGAGAGCTTCGACTTCAGGCTCAGGTTCAGGGTTTATTGAAACCATGTTGCAATCCTTCATCTTGTTCTTGTTTTTTTGGTGCTTGATGAGAGCTTCAGTCCAGAAACCGAGGCCAACACGGGATTGATTATGTCTCAAAGTGAGGGATAAAGGTGCTCGGAGTCCTTTGCCGGAGCTTAAACCAGGAGCAGTGGCTAAATCATAACCCATCTTCGCCATTAATTCACGAGATTGTGAACTATATAGATGAAACACAGGTTTGTATCTGTCTTCGGATCGAGGTACAGTTTTTACCTCTGTAGGGGTGACTTTCCTGCTAGGATAAAAGTAGAGGTTAGAGAAAGATTGGGTGTGATGCTAGAAGTCATATAGCATGACTTAGTCTTCCCAGGTTTCTTTTTAGACAGAGGAGCCTTCCGAGGAGAAGAGGGAGACGTCTCAAACTCCGTCACTAAATCGGGGTGGATCCACATAATCTCTCCCTTTTTAGTGGTGACGGGAACAAGTCCTTCATTCTGGGCTGGTGGCATATTCACAACTTCAAGGGTTGCTTTGGGGATAGGGACAATCCCATTTTCTACCAATAACGGAGGAAAGTCACCGAACTGCATCGAAATCACATTTGCTGTGACTGTCTTGTCTTTAGGTGTTAGTGTCACAGCTCCTGATTTGATCATTTCTTGGATCTTTCCTTTTAACACGAAGCAAGACCGGATTGTATGACCCAGCATTCTGTGATATGGACAGTATTTTGGATGATCCGTCTTATTGGCTTCATCAGGCTTTTTGATCTCTGGCAGTTGTATCTTGTTACCTTTAAGTAAACATTCGAAGATACCTTGAACATCGTCGTCGTCGAAAGAGTATTCTTCTTTCGGCCGAGGAGGTCTTTGTTGTTGATTTGTTGGAGCTGGGGTAGCTTGGACAGATATTACCTCTTGATTTTTGCTCTGGAGATTGACTTCGAGAGTCTCTTTTCCTTTGTGATTGTTGGGTCGCGTACTATTGCTAGTATTTTGACTTGATTCATTGGGAGTCATGTGTACCCCCAGACCTTTGAAAGTCTCAGCACTGACTTCGGCAGCTTTGGCACTGACGATGAAGGAAGGCCAATCTTGGAACTGAGTGTATCCTGTTCACATGCTGATGATTGGTAAGAGGTTCGACTTACAAGTATCGATAGTGACGGTATCGGGAGTTCCGAGAGGCATTTTTAGTGCTTCTCTTCTGAATCTTTCAATGAAGCTCTCAGTGCTTTCATTATTTTTCTGTTTGATTCGTATAAGAGCTGACATGGTCATGTCGTTAATGCCTTCATAGAATCGTTCTAGAAATATCTGTTTGAACTCGGCAAACGAAGTAATGCACCCATCAGGGAGACTTCGATACCATTCATAAGCGGTTCCTTTAAGACAACCAACAAATACCCGAGTGAGGAGGGCATCGCTCGGTTGCAGCTGATCAGTCATTACCTCAAAGTGATTGATGAACTGACTTGGGGAGGTGGTCCCATCAAAGAAAGAGATGGTCGAAGGCTTGTATTTTGGAGGGTACGATACATCCTTCCATTATATGGGATAAGGTTGCTTGATACCTAATCTTTGTAAGCCGTCCTTTTGCTTGAATGCTTCGAATTGAGACCGAAGATACTTCAACTCTTCAGTGATCGCTCCGGAAGATTGCGGTGTCGTTGCTTGTTGGGCATAATTGGGAGGAGGGACTGCAGCATATGTACCACCCCCAGCTCCGGATTGACTTGGAGTGGGCTGTACATGAACATTAGACTGTACCCCCGGAATAGTAGAAGGTTCCAGGTTTGGGACAACAAGAGTATTTAATACCACTGGTGGTACTGTTTGTTGAACTTGCTGAGCTTGCATAAGAGTATGCATAGCAGTCAATGTATCCGCCATGGCTCGTAACTGTTGTTCCAAGAAAGAAATCCTTTGTTCATGAGCCTCAGTGCTAGTCGAAGGTTCGTGATTGCCATCTACCATATAAGTGGTAATCATTCGAGGTATCGACGATGAAACAGTCTGTTCTGAATCGTCGCTATGAGAGTCAGCATCTTTCCCAGGGCTATTCACGGGAGTTAATACTGGGAAGTTGGACTCTCCTAGGAAGTCCTCCGTGATCTCAGGATTATCATCTGGATGAGAAGAAGAAGAGACCCTGGTCGAAGCTCTGGTTCTGGATCTGGTGCCGAGGTAAACACCGTCTTCGGAATCTAACATAGAATCAGATCGTATTCTACCCCTAGTATTTCTGGAAGTCATGTTGACGGAAGCATAAAGAGGTTCGTCTTCGTCTGGTATTAGTTCATGTTGAATCCGTTCGAAGACAGATCGTCTTTTCGGTAAACAACAACACTGGATCACAACCCGAGGTTGGAAGTTACAACAATGCTCTTCATGACGAATATGAGCAATGTCAGAGACAGATGGAGTGTTGATTCTCTGCTTATTTTGCAGATATTCCCGGAGATCTGTGGAAACAGACTGGGAAGTGTTTGAAGATAGTCTCTGTGTAGAAACTTGTATTTTATTCTTCTGTCTTTTTGGTTCTTGAATGTATAAAGACTGATTGATCTGAGCGATATAGTTCTTAGTATATTGTGCATCAGGGTCTATTATACTTGTCCCAGTTTGATAAGGCTTCTTTATGTCGGAAGTAGAA
The DNA here is from genome assembly GCA_029216955.1 of Iris pallida. Taxonomy (NCBI): domain Eukaryota; kingdom Viridiplantae; phylum Streptophyta; class Magnoliopsida; order Asparagales; family Iridaceae; genus Iris; species Iris pallida. The sequence continues at coordinate 5,272 of JANAVB010017843.1, forward strand.
CCGAGACGATTTCGATTAAGCTTGTTACGAAGGTCCATAGGAGGTACAATTTTGGTATCAGTCCTGGATACTTGCAATTTGTCTTTCTCGGATCGGTAAATTTTGAGAGAAGGAAGATGAACATTATTCCGACTGGGAGTCGGTAATAATCCATCTTTAGAGAAAGTAGCCAAAAGGCTTTTTCCTTTGTTTGATCTAGTAAGAGTGCTAGTCAAATTAACCCCAGAGGTAAAAACCTTAGGAGCAGAGGAGTTGACTAAAGAGTCGTTCTCCTTGGTTGGCACAAGATGTGCAAGTTGTGGGGGAATCATTTGTATATTCTGTGGAAGAGAACCCCCAGCCTGGCCTTGAGAGACAGTCAAAGGACTGTATTGGTTGGCATACGCTGACTTCAGAGTATTCTTATTATACGCTGTCTTTTGACTAGCGTATGGTTGGTCAATGATTGCCATACGCACAGAGTCATTAATGGCTAAAGAGCCGACTGCTGTCGTAGGAGTAGAAGAAGAAGAGACTTTGACATGTCCAGAGATGTGTTTCCTTGGATACGCTGACTTGGCTAAAGAGCCCATTTTGTCAGCATGACTAGGAGAAGCCACTGTTGCTGTATTCAGAGAAGCCGAGGCGTGCTTCGCTGATGTTGGAGACGTGTTCTTGTCAGCGTGGGAAGTGACAGAAGCATCTCGGGCCGCCGGAGAAGACTTAGGGACATAGACAGAACGTCCATTCTTCTTGGCAGAGAGAGAAGCGGAGGAAGCAGTTCGGCCCTCCTTCGCCTTGAGCATTTCTTCGTAAGCAGATTGGTCGAATTGTACGACCATCGTCTTCTTCGTCGAACCGATCGACGAAGTATCGCATTGAGTTGTTGTCGTCTCGTTATAGGAGACAGCTTTCCCCAGCAGAGTCGCCAATTTATTTTCCATAAATAAATTCTATTTATTTATTGTGTTTCTGAGAAAATTACAACTGTAGGAATCTGATCTAGAAGACGATCACTTTATCCCTTGGACGATGCGATGAAGAAGGCTCGGATCTCGAAGAACTTGGACAACAACTGGGTAATCTCTCTGTTCTCTCTGAATTGAATCTGATGTCTGTTGAAGGTGGAGAAACTCTCTTCTATAGAGTTCTGGATAACTGCTCTGGGCATACGCTCAGTCAGTTACTTGACGTGTGCATAACTGCAGGGACGCATGGCAAATTTTGGTAGAGACATGTTGGAGTGCGGTTGAGAGTAGTGGAGTATATCCAGGAGAGATTGATGGCATGAATGCCATGTTGCATAACTTCTGAATGAGTGGGTAACCGAATACAGGACACATGAGAACGTGTGTTGACTGTACATTTGAAGTCATTCTGAATGCATTTGCTTTGATACGCTATCTTTTGGAGAAGCATGCCTAGCATACACTGTCTTGTTTGAAGAGGAGTCGTATGGAGTCCATATGCTATCTTGGGTGACAATAAGTCGTATGGAGTATATACTCTCACTTGATGAGGAGTCGTATGAAGTATATACGCTGCCTTGATGAGGAGTCGTATGAAGTCCATACGCTGCCTTGATGAGGAGTCGTATGAAGTCCATACGCTGCCTCGATGAGGAGTCGTATGAAGTACATACGCTGCTTTGATGAGGAGTCGTATGACTGGAGAAATAGACACGTGGCTGTCTTCAATCTTCTCGAATACGCCATATCTTCCAATAACTGACAAATATCTCTCGAGCATCGTGTTGCGGATATGACGGCTGACAGACTGTCAGAAATGACAGTAATGATGGCTGTGCATTTATGATGGCTAATGAGCTATCCTCGTAAAAGACAAAATCAACTCTCGAAAATCCATACGACGGTTAATTCTTCTAAGACATCTGTTCTTTGCACGAAAGACGAAGTGTCAGATTCATTCCCCATCGAGCGTATGCTGTGCTGTCAGTCGAGAAATAATAAAATATTCACTGAGCGTATGACTTTTGCACTGAGCGTATGGCTTTTGGCTGAGCGTATGGCCTTTGGCTGACTTCGTCTTATGTCAGCGTGTCAGAATTTTTCACACCCTACAATACATAAAGTAGGTTTTGTTATAAATCTAATATTATTATAAACCGTATTAAACAACATAGATTTTTTTCGTAAATAATAATTTATAGGAAAAAATACTTTAAAAATGAATCTCTAGAATTTAGTAATTTTATAGGAAAAATAGATTTATTGACATAGCATTTCGAAATAAAAATTATTTATCAAGTTTAGTTATTTAATCAAAATAATTTTCGTAAAAATATATCTTTTAGACATTTCCATAAATTACTTAGAAAAATCATCTTTAAATATTAAAATAATAATTAATGCGCAAAAAGATATTTTTTTTCTTACCAAAATAATGGTTTTACATTAATATAAATGATTTATTCGGATTTTAATGCTAAATACCATTTTTACCAGAATAACCTTTTTAACATATATTAGTTTTTATTATATATATCCCTTTATAAAACCTTTTGATTTAAAATTATCTTTTAAAAAGGAAATATATATATATATATATATATATATATATATATATATATATATATATATATATATATATATATATATATATATATATATATATATATATATAATCATCTACTGAAATATAATTCTGTTATACTATTTACTTAACAAAACTTTTATTTTAAAGATAATAACTTCTAAATGAATATTTATTTAACCAATATTTTGTAAACTCTTTATTAAAAAATTATTGGTTTAAAAATCTCTACAACTAAGATTAAAAGATAATCAAAACTATATATATAAACAGTTTACATCATTTAAACCATGTTTTAAATTACTAAAGTTGAGCTACAACCAATTAATACCAGCAGTGAATCAATAAAGTTTCCTAAATGATTATTATTATAACATTACACATTGTACACACATAAACTAAATGATTAATCTACATAACCCAATTAAAAATCTACAGAACCTATCTAAAGCGAAAAACTCGTATGGGTTCTGAGAACAATCACAGAAAGTGGGAAAAGAGGAAAGGGGTTACCCAAACTTGCACGAAGGAGTACCGAAGGGAGGTCTCGGACTCGGAACGACACCGGGATGACGAGCACGGACACATGCGTGCACACGGGCGAACACGTGAGGAAAACACGCGGCGACGGAGCACGCGCGGAAGACGACGGCGCCGGCGGAGGGCGCACGCGTGCGCTGGCGGGTCCTGGGTGGGTGGCAGGCGGGCGGCGGCCGGCTGGGGGCTGCGCCGGCAGACTGGGGTGGCCGCTGGTGGTCCGGGGCGGAGGTCGATGGTCGGGTTCGTCGCGGAAGAGCGGAAAGAAGGGTCTAGTTTTGAAGAGGGTGACGAGATGATTCCGACGGTGGTCTCGGATCTGAAATTGGTAGAGAGTGGAGGGAGTTGTGAAGGTTTAGAGAAAAATGGGGGTGAGTTTCTCTTCTGTGAGTTTCTGGGGAGAAGGTGAGAAGGGGTTACGTAAAAATGGTGGAAAAAGAAGTGGGCACACAATTTGGATCGGGGAGTGAGAACCGGTGAGTGGGGAAAGGAATGGATTTGGATTGGGTTTAAGTTATGGGCTAAACTCATGGGCTTGGGTTAAGGGCCAACAAACAATATTAAATAAATAAATGAACACACAAAATATGGGTCTTACACTCTCTCTCTAAAAAGCATTGCAAAAAGGAGGCAAGAGAAGAGTGCTTTACAACTACTAGTAAGAGAAAGAGGATCGAGATTCGAGATTGGCTGTTACATTGAAAGGAGATCATTTTGGGTAATTCATTCTCATCATTTTCGTTCTTCGTGTGTTTGTGATCGGTATTTTCCTCTTCAAAGAGTTGTGGTGATCCGTTTGGATCAGTGAGAAGCTTGTAAGTAGTTCGTGTATTTTATTCCAATATTGGATGATTTTCAAGGTTGGACTCCGATCGTCCCATAGTTTTTTTCGCAAGGATTCTTCACGTCAAAAATTGTTTGTGTCTGCATTTCCTTTCTTTGTGATTTTGACAATTTAGTTTTGTGCATTTTTCTTCGGTTCTCTCGCAGTCTTTTTGGTTTGAGGGAACAGTTTCTACGTTTAGTTTCCAACAAGTGGTATCATAGCTATTGGTTGGTGTCAGGGTTGACAATCAAACAAGGAAAGAGATGGACGTGAAGCCGTTGCACATGATAAACCTAAATGGCTTCAATTAGAAGTATTGACGAAACAAGATGAAAATTTTGCTCTTTGTCATGAAATTGCATTTTCGATATTTGTTTCTGATAAGCCCAGTGATAAATTCGAAGATGACTGAAATTTCGAGCACATAAAGATGTGTGGGTACATACGGCAATACGCGCGTTGACGAGAACGTGTATAATAACGTTGTCAATATAGAGCACGCAAAGACACATTATGAGAAGTTGAAATCCATGTACGTGAATAAGATCATGGTAAACAAGTTGATCATGATCCAAATGATGATGGATCTGCGATACAAAGATGACAAGTATTGTAATGTCCCGCATCCGTACGGCGCATTACGCCGAGTCATTGGTTAGTTAAAGTATTAATTTAAGCTTGGTTTTATGTGAAGGCTTTACACAGAGTTTTATGAGAACCATATTTTGTCCTATTGCAAATGGAGTTCGCCGTGATCATAGTATCTATCGTCTAGCAACGGACTGAGACATGCACATGATAGTTTGCAAGGACGGAACCATAAATCAGAACTGGGATGGACTGAAGTGGATTAGGATGAACTAGATATAGCAGGATCCACAAAAAATTACGAAAAAAATTATATATGAGGAAAAAAGCAAAAAAAAAAAAAAATGGGGTGGCCTCCAACTTCCACCCTTGGTAGTTTGGATCCGTCGGTTCGTTCATATTATGGGTGAGCATCTGTTCGGTTATGTTCAAACCGAACCGGTAATAGTAAAACCGAACATGAACCGAACCGACCAAATGGAAAACCGCATCGAATCGATTAATTTCAAAACCGATTTGAACCGAACCGAAATAAATCGGTTCGATTTATCGGTGAATTCGGTTCGTAGGCTTTCATATAATGGGCCGACCCATTACAATTTAACATTATCCAATTTAACATTCAACAAGAAGAAGAAAAATCCATCATCCAATTTAACTGCTAACTGCTTCAACAAGAAGAAAAAAAATCCAGTAACAAATCTATCATCCAATTTAACATTCAAATTCCAGTAACAAATTAAGTTTCACAGATCATATTACTACAGTAACAAATCCAGTTCTGACCAGGAACAAATTCCAGTAACAAATCCAGTTCTGACCAGGAGGCATAATATTACAAATTCCAGTAACAAATTAAGTTTCACAGATCATCACCACCAGGGGGCATATTATTACTCGGATAACAAAAATGGTGACAAATTCCAGTAACAAATTGCAGTAACAAATCCAGTTCTGACCCTGGGGCTACCCGGCTGGATTCATTTTCAGCGCTTGGCTGAATACTCTCCAGTCTCCACTGATAGAGCTGCATCCTGCATGCACCAAAAATAGAAGACAAGGAAAGAAAGTATAATATGGCTCAGATGGCTTATTTATGCATCATAGACTGAGTATGATGCCATGTAGTATCAGTTACACACTTTCTCAAGCCATAATCATCATTGCCACTTTCTAGTTTAATATGTTAGTAAAATTTTCAAGAAAACCAAAAAATAACTATTCACAAAATGGATACAGTTCATGCACAAATGGCTGCAACAATTGCCTCGCCACTAGCTACATTCAATGCCACGCCACTGCAAACAGAGAGCATGTCATGCACAAATGGCTGCATGTCATGCACAAATGGTTTATTACAAACAGAGTGGAATCAGTAAACTAAAGAGCATATCATACACACAACCTAAGTTCTTTGACTCCAAAATATGGAATTGCATAATGCTAGTAGCAGCAGTAAAGAGCACACCAGTTCTTTTACTCCAAAATTAACAGATTAAACTAAAGAGCATAATTAGGTTTTTCACCAAAATGACAGTAATCAGTATCCAGCATAGAGCGTAGCAGACAAAAAAAATTCCCACAGAGTTCAAATAGAATATTACAGACATTTGACATTTGTTCCCAAGTGATCAAATCTCGCTTGTTGATGTTGACACCATAGTTAACCTACCAAAATCTAATGATAAGAACAAATAAATGAACAAGTTAAAACACAACAACTACAAAATTGGAAAATGTAATACAAGTTGACAGAATTAAATGACCCATTTCAAGTTTGTAGACGTCCTCAAAATTATCTTCAATAATAGACACAACGGGTCGATCTGAAGGCCCCCTAAACCAATCTTGACAACAAATAAGTGCTTGAGCAATTTTGGGAGTCAAAGAGTGTCACGACCCGCACCCTGTTTAGGGGCACGAGCACGTGGGTACGTCCAGCCTATGCCGCAGTATCGGCGGTAGAACGCTGTAAAAAGTCATCTAGAATATATAGAATCTAAGACACAAATATAACCTGTCATCTCCGCACGGAGGAATATAACCACAACTCAATCATACAATTCTAAGGAAGATAAACACGATGATAAAGATAAAGATAAAGATAAAGATGAGATAAATAGTCTAAAATAGTGCCGAGCCACAATCACAAGTTCAGAGACCAAGACATAAAATAATATCCAAAAATAAATACTACAAGTCTCAAAGTATCAAACTGGAATGTAATTAAGACAAAATCTAGGTGAACTAGGTCACTACTGGCGGTGCGTCCTCTACGAACACCGGGTTCACAGGCTGGTCCTGGTCGTAGGCTCCATCTATGCCAAACCCGTAGTAGGTCGGACAATCTGCATCTAAATCCTCTGAAAAACAATGGGGGTTATCCTGTCAGGATATGAGCAAGTACAAATGCCAACAGAAGTTCCATGTGAATTGACAAATACTATAAGAGACAATCATAATGAAATATAAGATAGAATATCAAGACTGAAAGTAAAACGGTACAAGAGAACTGGATATCATGTCATGTGTGAGATATAAGATAAAACTGGAATATAAATAAATGGAAAGTAATCTGCGGTATGATGTAAATATAAAAATAAAGTGCCATGAGATATTAGAGCGTTATGTGATCGGCTTGGGTTAAGATCAGGCTGTTCCATTTGACCGGCTATGCACAGGTAGTATAATAGTATAGGGATCAGGCCGGCCAAAATGGAAAGCTATGCACAAGTAGTATAAGGTCAGGCTACACCCTACGTGTGGTGAGGGTGGAGCTATGCGCAAGTAATAAACAAGTAAGGGTAATGATCACATAACCTCTAATAACTCTCCAATCCCCGAGTAGTATAATGAATCCAGACATGACAGGTCATGACACGAGATTCGAAGAGCAGGGGGCGAGCCCACTCCCAAATCGGTGTCTATACAAGTATAGAAAATAATATCGAACAATGTACTCATATACCAGGTAAACCAGGAATGACATCTCATGACGAGATTCACGTATACTAGTCCGTGTATCCTCGTGTCGAGAATCAAGTATAACACTACAACTGAATCGAATATAGTAGATATCAAGACAATAAAAACTATCAGAGAATGTACTCGCATGCTGTCCTGAGCCAAGAAAATCGAACTACAAACCACTCAATGAGCCACGAACGGTCAACTCGCACAACAGTCTCCAAATGCTGTAACTGCTGTCTTCAGGTAAGCCTGTCCAACTCCGGTGTCCTTATCGATCCTCCCAAGCTCACCTTTAATAATATACTATATTTAATATTCTATATAAACACACCATATATAAATCTTATGAGTATCTACGCCTCCTAGTTGCTATAGCGTTGTTACGACACTGCATCTATTATATAAGTACATATAGGTAACAAAATCTCTCGTAAATAATATATTTAAATTCTGGAATTTATCTATAAATACTTATATATTGTTATAATACTATTTTTAATAGTAAAACCCTTTCACAAGAGGTCTTATGTCAATGCCACACATGACTTCCTTAAATCGACCCATTAATTTATCCCCGAAATAATGATTAAATAAAATTAATAAATTCTGTAAAAATTCTAGAAATTAGTTAAAATAGTACTTATAATGTTAGACTTTGCACAACTTGAAGTTTAATATAGATTCATGGAGTTTTGAGACTTTTGGACACAAGGAAAAAAGAATTTTTCGGAGTTCGGTGATACGACAAATGTCATAAATTTTTAAAAATAGCAGACGGATGTGAAACCTAACTTTCAGATATGCGTTGGAAAGTTATCGACGTCTAGATTCTGAATAAAAGTCTTAAAAGTTTAAAAACTGACCTTAGATAGGCGAAAAGTAGCCCGTAACAGAATTCGTCAGTTCTGGATACCCTGTCGTAGAATCAACACCACGGGCAAACCGCTTGGAACTAGGAGATCCAGCGATCAGAGGTTGGAGTAGACATACAAAGGTAACTCTCAGATTTGGTTTGTGGAGAAACAAATGAGAAAAAGTGGATGAAACATCATCTACAAGTCGACTAACCTGCTGTGACGTTTCAGACTTCGATTCGATGGAGTTTCGGCCCAAGTAGCGCGTCGTGTACCCCTCTAACGGCCGCAAGGTTGTTCCTACGGTTGCTAAGATGGAAGGGGATGTTGAGAGGGACATCCAAGTGGTGGTGGTTGGCGGAGAAATCGAGGAAAAATTATATTTTGTGAAGAAAGGGGGGTCGGCTAGGGTTTCGGGTTTGGAGTGGTGGCCGCTAGGTTTGGGGGAGATTTGTGGAGTAGTGGGTGGTTATAAAGAGAGAGGAAAAGATTAGGGTTAGTTTGTATTTATATTATTAGGTCATGGGATTTGGTTTGATCTAATTTGGACATGATTTGGTTCTCCAAATCATACTATTATTAATAGGTTTCCTATTTTGGTTAGATGTTTGACCAAGCCAAATATATAAGGAAATATTACATATGGCTGTAATTAAACCTCTAATATTCTCTTAAATATATTTATACTTGGTTTTGGTACTCCCAGTTAGGCTCTAACTAGTAGGGTTGACTAGGTTAGGGTCCGAGTAGCATTACTAGTCAAATTGGATCCAAAAATCAATTTAATGAGTCTCATATGCCATTTGCAAATAAGTAGCCCATGAGAACTCGATTAGATAGTACACCCTAGGCATGTGCATTGTTGACTCAAAATGGATTAAAACCATATATTGGGTCATATGGTTTCGATCTATGTCAAGTCCAACAATTAAATTGGAAGTTGGCTTAAAATTATGTCAATGGCTCAAATTGGCCTAAGTTGGCCCGAAATTGCGCAAAGTCAAAGGAATGTTGAAAAGTAAAATTGGATGGGACATGATATATCAAACTCAAGGTGGACGAGTCTAGAATTCAAATATGGAACTGAATTTGAGAAAACAATATTTGTTGTGCTTCCAAAAATCAAAGCTATAATAAACTACTAACATAGTCATTATTGACTTTAATAAATGAAAAAATATATATAAAATAATTAAAAATAAGATCCAAAATGAGGGGACTTACAACCTACCCACCTTAGAAAATTTCGTCCTCGAAATTAAAAATAACACCATTATAAAAAGAAAACTTATCATAAGAATAGTTAAGCTAAGACTTACCGGTATCTACGAATAAGTGGGGATAGCGCTCACACATAGAATCTTCACGCTCCCAAGTTGATTTTCCCGGAGAATGGTGCCTCCAAGCAACACGAACCAGTCTAATCGTCTACCCTCTGAGCGTCTTCATACTTGTATCCAAGATACCTACCGGCTGCTCCTCGTATGAAAAAAAACTGGGTCCTACCGTGATCTCAGAGTGATCGACCACATGACTGGAATCAGTCACATACCTCCTCAGCTGTGAGACATGGAATACATCATGCACTCCCTCTAGTGATGGGGGTAATACAAGACGTTATGCCACCTCTCCTACATGCCCAATGATATCGAGCGGTCCTATATACCTTGGAGTCAACTTCCTTCTACTCCCAAATCTAATAGTGTCCCGTGTCGGTAAGATCCTCAGAAATACATGCTCTCCCTCATTGAATTCCAGTGGTCGACGATGCGTATCGGCCTAATGCTTCTGTCAGTCTGGAGCTGCCTGAAGATGACTCTGAATTTGCTTCACTTTCTCGATTGTCTGCTTCACAAGCTCTGGTCTAAGTATATGTCGCTCTCACCTCTGTCCTCTCGCGAAGGCTTCAAAATCTTATATCTGTAGGTAACGCTGCCATGATTTATCCACAAGTGGCGACTATACTTCAAGATTAGCAAATACTCATTACTATCCCGGCATAATGACTTCTATTCCAAGCTCCTGAAGATCCTCTAATAACTGTGGCTGAGCTGTCAAGAAATATGCAGTAGGCTTCCTACTTAAAGCGGCCGCTACTACGTTCGTCTGGCCATGATGGTACTGCAAATCTATGCCATAGTCTGTCATGAGCTCCAACCACCGTCTCTGTCTCATATTTAACTCCTTTTGCGTGAAGACATACTTCAAGCTCTTATGATTCGTAAATATCTCCACACGTTCTCCGTACAAATAATGCCTCCATAGCTTCAATACAAAGATCACCGCTGCTAACTCCAGATCATGAGTATGGTAATTCTTCTCATATACCCTTATCTGCCTCGATGCGTAGGCTATGACCTTTCTATGTTGCATCAAAACACATCCAAGTCCACTACATAACGCATCACTATAAACCACGAATCCTCTCGATCCAGAAGGGAGCGTCAAAATAGGTGGTGAGGTCATTCTCTTTTTTAATTCTTCAAAAGTCTTCTGACAATCTTCTGTCCATCGAAACTCTTGATCCTTGTGCGTCAAACGCGTCATGGGCTCTGCAATCCGTGGAAAATTTTCTATGAACCTGCGGTAATGCCCGACAAGTCCGAGAAAACTCCTAACTTCTGCAACTGGTGTTGGTGACGGCCAAGACTCTACGGTAGCTATCTTCTCCGGATCCATTAAAAGTCCTTCTCCCAAGATAACGTGTCCAAGGAATGGAACTCTATCAAAGCAGAATTCATACTTACTAAGCTTGGGCTATCACTTCTCCTTCCTCAATACTCCCAATATAACTCACTCTATCGTAGGTATAGTATTATAACCTATTCAATGATACTCGTCAGTTCACTTCTAGCAATTTCTCCTAATAGGCTCTATGCATCCGATATCCAGACACGCATACTCGACTCATAATTTTACTAGGATCCATCTCTAAGTAACTTATCCATTTCTAGCTACCAATCCTCACAATTACACCAATAATCTAGCTTAATTATATTCTATAATATAATTATAAGGTTTAACTATTTTAGTTATTTAATAAATAGAAAGTAATGGAAGCCTAAGGCTGGGTTAAACAATCCATACCAGTATTCAGAACAGGTAAGAGTCAAGCAAGACAGAAAATATTGTCGAAATATCTCCAAGAACGGTACAAAGTCAAACGAGATGCATAGAACGTAGTCGAAATAAAACTCAAGAACCATATACCTTCGTAATTATGTCACATGAAGCTACTATCGCGCTAGTGTGCATCTGGCTGTGATTAACTTCCTTGTTCCATAATATAACGGATGGCTGCAGTTCACATCTGCCACGCCAGATAATATAGGTTCATGAACTTATCTTGGCTAAATCCGTAAAACATTTCCAATTAGTTTTTGCAAAATAAAGGAGAGGATGTCAGTCGAAATGCTTAAGAAGTGGTCCAGGTAGAATTCGAGAAATATATTTAATCATAATGCCGTTATCTGAAGTCATGCCCCGCCAGTATTTCTCTGGATGCAAACTCCCGATTCCGTAAAAGGATAAATACACGTTCGAACTTTTCCTTAATCAATCCATGAGACACTTTCAACAATACCGAGAAAGACGAGAAGACTTACTCAAGAGGTTAGCGAAGAAGAGTTTAGCCAAATTATAGGGATGATGGAACACAAACAATCATGTCGAGGAAATCCTACTTGTGGCTGTAGGTAGGCAGAGTTAACCAAGACGGGGAGAATGATAATGAGAATACGTTCTTGCTCATTTGTTTAAAGAAATAAACCGACTTAAAATATAATATGATACCATACACGTCTTTCTGAAATCATGTCGTCAGAATTTTGCCACGCCAGTAAACATAGCTACAACAAACGATAGAGTCTGTGATTAAGGTATACACCCTATAATCATGTCATCTAGAATTCTTACCACGCCACCCGGTATGACTGCAAGAAAGTCTAAATTCCATAACTTAGGATAGTATATCTAAAATCAGGCTCTATGTCCTTAACGTGCTAGCCAATGACTGCGATAGATTCTAAACTCCATAAATAAGGCAGACATTTACCTTTCTCACTGTTCTTATCAAGTATGTTAGCAGATTATACCTTAATTCTAAAAGAATATACAAAACCAAAATCAACAACTAACATCTAGATTCAAAATTCGACAATGAATCCATCAAAATCAACTTCAATAACAAGGAGCAAGGATGAACAAAATAAGAGAAATAATTTCAAATTAACGTTCAAAACAAGATTCCCAAGGGTCGTTACAGGAATCTCTCAAAAGTCCTAAGCAAGAAGATCAATATGGCACATGATAAGATGTCGTCAAGGATGGACAATTTATTTTGAAATGCAAGGAGGGTTGTCTTGATAATCAAAGATCAAATTTTTTTTCTAATATGTGATTGAGTAACTCCTATCATAACCTAGAACCTATATCCTAACAACAGGCTCGTAATTAGTACTCTAAGTCGAATACCATTACGAAATCGTACTAGTTGCGACTCTGACCTGCATGGGCCACCATAAAAATGTGTCACGACCCGCACCCTATTTAGGGGCACGAGCACGTGGGTACGTCCAGCCTACGCCGCAGTATCGGTGGTAGAACGCTGTAAAAGGTCATCTAGAATATATAGAATCTAAGACACAAATATAACCTGTCATCTCTGCACGGAGGAATATAACCACAACTCAATCACATAATTCTAAGGAAGATAAACACGATGATAAAGATAAAGATAAAGATGAGATAAATAGTCTGAAATAGTGCCGAGCCACAATCACAAGTTCAGAGACCAAGACATAAAATAATATCCGAAAATAAATACTACAAGTCTCAAAGTATCAAACTGGAATGTAATCAAGACAAAATCTAGGTGAACTAGGTCACTACTGGCGGTGCGTCCTCTACGAACACTGGGTCCACAGGCTGGTCCTGGTCGTAGGCTCCATCTATGCCAAACCCGTAGTAGGTCGGACAGTCTGCATCTAAATCCTCTGAAAAACAACAAGGATTATCCGGTCAGAATATGAGCAAGTACAAACGCCAACAGTAGTTCCATGTGAATTGACAAATACTATAAGAGACAATCATAATGAAATACAAGATGGAATATCAAGACTGAAAGTAAAATGGTACAAGAGAACTGGATATCGTGTGTGAGATATAAGATAAAACTGGAATATAAATAAATGGAAAGTAATCTGCGGTATGATGTAAACATAAAAATAAAGTGCCATGAGATATTAGAGCGTTATGTGATCGGCTTGGGTCAAGATCAGGCTGTTCCATTTGACCGGCTATGCACAGGTAGTATAATAGTATAGGGATCAGGCCGACCAAAATGGAAAGCTATGTACAAGTAGTATAAGGTCAGGCTACACCCTATGTGTGGTGAGGGTGGAGCTATGCGCAAGTAATAAACAAGTAAGGGTAATGATCACATAACCTCTAATAACTCCCCCATCCCCGAGTAGTATAATGAATCCAGACATGACAAGTCATGACACGAGATTCGAAGAGCAGGGGGCTAGCCCACTCCCAAATCGGTGTCTATACAAGTACATAAAACAATATCGAACAATGTACTCATATACCAGGTAAACCAGGAATGACATCTCATGACGAGATTCACGTATACTAGTCCGTGTATCCTCGTGTCGAGAATCAAGTATAACACTAAACTGAAACGGATATAGTAGATATCAAGACAATGAAAACTATCAGAGAATGTACTTGCCTGCTGTCCTGAGCCGAGAAAATCGAACTACAAACCACTCAATGAGCCACGAACGGTCAACTCGCACAACAGTCTCCAAATGCTGTAACTGCTGTCTTCAGGTAAGCCTGTCCAACTCCGGTGTCCTTATCGATCCTCCCAAGCTCATCTTTAATAATACACTATATTTAATATTCTATATAAACACACCATATATAAATCATATGAGTATCTACGCCTCCTAGTTGCTATAGCGTTGTTACGACACTGCATCTATTATATAAGTACATATAGGTAACAAAATCTCTCGTAAATAATATATTTAAATTCTGGAATTTATCTATAAATACTTATATATTGTTATAATACTATTTTTAATAGTAAAACCCTTTCACAAGAGGTCTTATGTCAATGCCACACATGACTTCCTCAAATCGACCCATTAATTTAGCCCCGAAATAACGATTAAATAAAATTAATAAATTCTGTAAAAATTCTAGAAATTAGTTAAAATAGTACTTATAATTTTAGACTTTGCACAACTTGAAGTTTAATATAGATTCATGGAGTTTTGAGACTTTTGGACACAAGGAAAACAAAATTTTTCGGAGTTCGGTGATACGACGAATGTCATGAATTTTTAAAAATAGCAAACAGAAGGGAAACCTAACTTTCAGATATGCGTTGGAAAGGTATCAACGTCTAGATTCTGAATAAAAATATTAAAAGGTTAAAAAATGAACTTAAATAGGCGAAAAGTGGCCCGTAACAGAATTTGTCAGTTCTGGATACCCTGTCGTAGAATCAACACCACGGGCAAACCGCTTGGAACTAGGAGATCCAGCAAACGGAGGTTGGAGTAGACATACAAAGGTAACTCTCAGATTTGGTTTGAGGAGAAACAAATGAGAAAAAGTGGATTAAACATCATCTACAAGTCGACTAACCTGCTGTGACATTTCAGACTTTGATTCGACGGAGTTTCGGCCCAAGTAGCGCGTCGTGTACCCCTCTAACGGCCGCAAGGTTGTTCCTACGGTTGCTAAGGTAGAAGGGGATGTTGAGAGGGACATCCAAGTGGTGGTGGTTGGCGGAGAAATCGAGGAAAAATTATATTTTGTGAAGAAAGGGGGGTCGGCTAGGGTTTCGGGTTTGGAGTGGTGGCCGCTAGGTTTGGGAGGGATTTGTGGAGTAGTGGGAGGTTATAAAGAGAGAGGAAAAGATTAGGATTAGTTTGTATTTATATTATTAGGTCATGGGATTTGGTTTGATCTAATTTGGACATGATTTGGTTCCCCAAATCATACTATTATTAATAGGTTCCTAGTTTGGTTAGATGTTTGACCAAGCCAAATATATAAGGAAATATTACATATGGCTGCAATTAAACCTCTAATATTCTCTTAAATATATTATACTTGGTTTTGGTACTCCCAGTTAGGCTCTAACTAGTAGGGTTGACTAGGTTAGGGTCCGAGTAGCATTACTAGTCAAATTGGACCCAAAAATCAATTTAGTGAGTCTCATATGTCATTTGCAAATAAGTAGCCCATGAGAACTTGATTAGATAGTACACCCTAGGCATGTGCATTGTTGACTCAAAATGGATTAAAACCATATATTGGGTCATATGGTTTCGATCTATGTCAAGTCCAACAATTAAATTGGAAGTTGGCTTAAAATTACGTCAATGGCTCAAATTGGCCTACGTTGGCCCAAAATTGCGCAAAGTCAAAGGAATATTGAAAAGTAAAATTGGATGGGACATGATATATCAAACTCAAGGTGGACGAGTCTAGAATTCAAATATGGAACTGGATTTGAGAAAATAATATTTGTTGTGCTTCCAAAAATCAAAGCTATAGTAAACTACTAACATAGTCATTATTGACTTTAATAAATGAAAAAATATATATATAATAATTAAAAATAACATCCAAAATGAGGGGGCTTACAAAGAGCTCCTATAAGTATCAAGGACACGACCACCCGTACTAAAAGTCGACTCGGAAGCTACGGTAGATATGGGAACGGCCAAGACATCTCTAGCCATCTTTGAGAGGATTGGAAAACGAGGAGAATTAAGCTTCCACCATCCCAAAATATTAAAATCATCACTTTCATCATCATCATCATCATCCACGGTACTCTCATCTAGATAACGGTCAAGCTCTGATTTAGTATCACCACCTCCCAATTCCATCTTATGCTTCTTGAATTGGACCTTCATGAACTTTTTCAATTGCAAGGATGCCGCCGGCTGATTTTCACTAGGAGTTTGTGTAGGCCTCAAAAATATAGTCACGCTGAGTTAATACAGCCTATCAAGAAAATGTCTAAAAGACACGCTGAGTTCTATCAAATCATTTCCTCAAAAGTATGCAAAGTTCAAAATAATACTCAAAGATAGCTCACCATTTTTCAGATTGTAATTATGACTGACAGCACGATAGTCAATAAACGTCTCCTCGTATGCCACGTATGCACGGGATTCAAGAGATCTCAGCCGACTATTGCGTGATTTTTGAAATTTTCTTCAACAAGATTCGGTCTTCATCAAGTTAGCGTACCAAAAAGGGCTTATCATCATTTAATGTGACTGACAAAGCAATCAATGTCAGAGATTTTGTGTCAGTCGAGGCACGTCGAATCAAGACAACTGGCCTTCTGACTCAAGTCTGCGTGCATTTTGAACTTCAGTATTCCTGCCTCAAGTTTGCGTGTATTCTGAGTCTTCTGCCTCAAGTTTGCGTGTATTCTGAGCCCTCTGCCTCAAGTTCGCGTATATTTTGAGCCTAAGTGTTTCTGCTGTAAGTCAGCGTGGATTTTTCATCTCAACAGTGATTTCATCCTCAACCAGTTAGCAGATTATTATCTCAAATTATCAAATTGGAGTATGTGGCAGACATGCCACGGATCTCTCATATGCGTGCCCCAGTAACTTGCACACGACTCATGCATGATTGCCATGTGTCCAACAGTTATGGGCCACGTCCAGTAACTGCTCATCACCCTTGCATACGATTGAGTCCTGCGTGATTATCAACTATGCATAGGTTATGAAGACAGTTATCTTTTTAGTTATTTTTTACTCTATAAATAGAGTTCTTTTCTCATTCATTGTACAGATATACAGAATATCTAAATTGCTGTCGAATTCTTGAGAGCTTTTCTTCTTCGCATCGTCCAAGGGATAAAGCAATCGTCTTCTAGATTGGATTCCTACAGTTGTATTTTCCCAGAATCAAAATAAATAAAGTGAATTTATTTATGGAAAATAAATTGGCGACTCTGCTGGGGAAACCCATCTCCTCTTCTGAGATGGCCACAACTCAATGCGACACTTCGTCGGTCGGATCGACGAAGAAGGTGATATCGATTCAGTTCAATCAACTCGCCTATGAAAAAATGCAGCAGGCTAAGGGTGGCAAGCACACTTCAGCCTCTATCACCACCGCCAAATCAAAGGGGCGATCTGTCTATGTCCCTAAGAATCTGTTGGCAACCAAAGATGGTGAAGTTTCTGCCACAGTGTCTATTACTAACACTGACAAGAACTCCACTACAGGCACGCATACTCCTGTGTGCTCGAAGACGACAGCATCCAAAAGATACGCTAACAGTGATGGCTCTTTAGCCAAATCTGTTTCCGTAGTCACACAGTCCAATAGTCACGCTGATAGCACTGGCTCTTTAGCCAAACCTATTCTAGCGTGCATTTCCAAACTCAAAAATCACGCTAACAGCACTGGTTCTTTAACCAAGCCTGTCTCAGCGTGTATTCTGTACGCATTATCCACCAAGTCAGCTCTCCCTGACTCAGCATACGTACCAAAATCTGGCTTTTTAGCCAAAACTTTATATGCTGACAGCACTGGCTCCTTAGCCAAATTGTCACCAGCATATTCTAAGAAGAATAGCTCTTTAGCTATTTCTTCCTCCTTGCCAAGTTCTGCTAGAACTGGGGGTAGTCTTGCTATGGCTCCTCCACAAATGGCTCACAAAGTCCCTTCGAATAAGAACAACTCTTTAGTTGTTTCTTCTGCTCCTGTAGTGTTTACTTCAGAAACAGCTTTGGCTGACAATTTTGTTAGTCAAAGAAAAGGAAATAGTCTTTTGACTACTCTTCCTTCTGGACATTCTATGTCTCAAAACTTGAACAAGTCTAAAAAGAAACATTTCTTAATGTCTTCTTCTACGACTTCTTCAAATTGGGCACAGAATTTGTCTCTACAAAATGGTTTATTACCAACTCCTAATCAAGGAGATGGTTCAACTCTTCCTTCTCTGCAAATATCCAGGTCAATGGAAGAAAAACTTCTGGTATCAAAGACCAATGTTTTACCTCCAACAGATCTAAGAACGAAACTTAATCAATCCCGTTTGGAAAGCACTTCTGGTGTTAAGAAACCATACCAATCGGGAATGAAAGTAAGAGATCCGGATGCAGAATATGCCAAAAATTATGTTGCTCAGATTAATCACTCTTTGTATAATCAAAAGCCAGCAAAATCCAAGGACAAGAAATACATTCCTAATAAACAAAGATTGTTCTCAAATATACCTCAATCTTCACATACGGATTTGCGAGAACATCTTCAACAAAAGAGGAGGAATAATTCTCTGTCAATGGATCATGACCATACTGGTCATGATTGTGACTTCCAACCTAGGGTCATAATTCAATGCAGATGTCAAACTAAACGACAGTCTGTCTTTAATCGGATCCAGTGTGAACCTATGTCTGATGAAGATGAACCTCTTTTCGCTTCTATCAACATGACCTCTCGGGATACTGGGGGTAGAACTGATAGTCAAGATGGGGTATATAGAGGCACCAGATTAAGAGTCCTGGCTTCTAATCAAAGAATTTCGATTTCTGAAGACTATTCTGAATTTTTTGGAGAATCCAACTTCCCACCTCTTTCTACTGGGGGTAGTTCTCCTACAACTGATTTTGATACACAAAGCAATGATTCAGAACAAACACTATCATCAACAATCCCTCGTACAGTCACAACTTATATGGTGGATGGGAATACTGAATTAAACAATGAACCTTCTTCTTCGATGACTCCCCAAGACCAAAGAATTGCTTCTTTGGAACAACAGATGAAATCTATGGCTGATACTATAAAGTCAATGTATGAACTTATGGCAACCCAGCTGCAAAATCAACAGACTGTACCTGACGCCATACCAATTGACACTGGTGTAAATCCAGTGCATGTTCCTCCAGCAGTACAATCCCATATCCCTGGGCAAGCTCAACCAATTCCTAGCCATTCGGGAGCTGGGGGTAGCGCTTATAATGCTGTCCCTCCTCCTAACTATTCTCTACAAGCTACAACTCCATAATCTTCTGGAGTCGTTACTGAAGAATTGAGGAATCTTTGAACCCAATTTGAGGCATTCAAACAGAAAGACGGTTTACAAAGGTTAAGTATCAAGCAACCTTATCCAATAGAATGGAAGCAAGTATCATATCCTCCTAAATATAAGCCTCCTACTATCTCATTCTTTGATGGGACTACCTCCCTAAGTCAGTTCATCAATCACTTTGAAGTAATGACTGATCAGTTGCAACCGAGCGATGCCCTCCTTACTCGGGTATTTGTCGGATGTCTCAAGGGAACGGCTTATGAATGGTATAGATGTCTCCCTGATGGGTGTATTACCTCATTTGCCGGCTTCAAACAAATGTTTCTTGAACGGTTCTATGAAGGGCTCAGTGACATGACTATGTCTGCTCTTATAAGAATCAAACAGAAAAATAATGAAAGCACTGAAAGCTTCATTGAAAGATTTAGAAGAGAAGCTTTAAAAATGCCTCTCGGAACTTCCGATGCCGTCACTATCGACACTTGCAAGTCAAATCTTTTACCAATCATCAGCATGTAGACAGGATCCACTTAATTCCAAGATTGGCCTTCCTTCATCGTCAGTGCCAAAGCTGCCGAAGTCAGTGCCGAGACTTTCAAAGGTCTGGAGTACACATGACTCCCAATGAATCAAGTCAAAATACTAGCAATAGTACGCGACCTAACAATCATAAAGGAAAAGAGACTCTCGAAGTCAATCTCCAGAGCAAAAATCAAGAGGTAATATCTGCCCAAGCTACCCCAGCTCCAACAAATCAACAACCAAGAGCACCTCGCCCCAAAGAAGAATACTCTTTTGACGACGATGACGTCCTTGGTATCTTTGAATGTCTACTTAAAGGTAATAAAATACAATTACCTGACATCAAGAAACCCGATGAAGCTGGTAAGACAGATCATCCAAATACTGTCCATACCATAGAATGTTGGGTCACACAGCTCGTACATGTTTTGTACTGAAAGGAAAAATCTAGGAAATGATCAAATCTTGAGCTGTCACTCTCACTCCAAAAGAAAAGACCGTCACCTCCAACGTTGTCTCTATGCAATTCGGAGATTTTCCTCCTCAACTCCTTGAAAGCGGGATCGTTCCTATTCCCAAGGCAACTCTTGAAATCGTGAATATTCCCCCCCCCACAGTCTGAAGGATTAGTACCGATCACTATTGAAACAGGAGAAATCATATGGATTCATCCCGATCTAGTGGCAGATTTTGAATCTCCTCCCCTTCAAAAGACTACTTCCCTAAAATCTAAGAAGGCCGAAAAAACTAAGTCATGTCATATGACTTCTTTCGGATCTACTTCCGATACAGAACCAAAAGATAAAGTAAAGCACTTGCTGGTGCTACTAGAACAGGGAAATATTATCTAAAGGATTATTCCAAGAGTCCTGAAGGTACTCTTGATATCTCTCTAGCT
Organism: Iris pallida; assembly: GCA_029216955.1. Lineage (NCBI taxonomy): Eukaryota > Viridiplantae > Streptophyta > Magnoliopsida > Asparagales > Iridaceae > Iris > Iris pallida. Next base: position 26,097 of record JANAVB010017843.1, read on the forward strand.
GACAAAGATACTCCTGATGTTCCTCGTGAGGAAGAATCATCCACTGCACCGGTTCCTTTAACTACACCGGTTGTACCTATTCCTTTCGAGCCCACAGCACTTGAGAAAGGCAAACAACAAGCTCGCTTCGATAAACCAATCAGGAAGTCCCCTCCCCTTGGACTTCAGAAGCCTTATAACTTTGACATTTTAGCTCAATTCGCTAGTACTCCAGCTAGAATGTCCCTCTTTGAACTTCCACGTCTTTCTAAAGAGACTCGAAAGACATTAAGTGAAGCACTTCTTCAGGCTGACTCTTGTCTCGCACAATTAAAGAAGCCAGATGAAGAACCTGTTACTTGCTTACATTGCAATAATGTATTGGAGATCATCCCGAATATCACCTTTACACAAGATGACATGTTATTGGAGGATAATCGACATGATCGGCCTCTCTACTATACCGGTTATATCGATACGATGAAGATAGATCGTATTCTTATTGATCCAGGGTATGCTTTAAGCATAATGCCAAAGAGTCTGCTGGATGAATTAAAAATCCCTCTTCACAAACTTTCCAAGACGGTTACTACTATATTGGGATTCAATCAAAGCCAAAGCGAACCGTTGGGAAAGATTCATTTGAAACTTCAAATAGGCGATTTCAGATCCAAAGTCACTTTCTATGTGATCGAGATCGTAGGATCTTATAATCTTCTCCTAGGAAGACCCTTCCTTCATGAAAATAATGTGGTGCCTTCTACTCTTCATCAGTGCTTCAAATACATTGACAGGGATGGAAAGGTACAAAAAGAAGTTGCTGATATAAATCCTTTTCGTGGGGTTGAAGCTTATTTCAGTGATTCCTGGATGTACAAAGAGGAGTATACAAAAATAGTACAAGCTATGGAAAAAAAAGATCCGTAAAGTGAGACCTTGATAATTCCTGTTAAAGGTTGAACTACTCAGCAACAGTCTCCTAAACCCTCTGGAGAAGGTCCTTTCATTATTTCAGTGAGCAGACGTATCTCTCCATTACCTCAATCATCTACCCAAGATACACTGATCATTCCTGTCAGTGGGCGTATTACATTTCCTGCATCTTCACCTATAAAACAGGACACTCTGGTAATCCCTGTTGGTGGGCGAACTACTTTTCCATCCCAAGCTTCAAAGGAGCTCACCTCTTCTGAGCCATTTGTGGTCGATCTTAATCGAAACAAAACTCTTTCTCGTTCTTCTTCTCCCCCTTTAGTCATTGATTTGGTTAAGATTTCTAAGGTTCAACCTTCTTCTAATGTAAATACTACTACTTTTGAATTTAATGAAATATCTTCGTCTTTGCAGTATATTGATGTTTGTAATCATGTTCATAGTTATTTGCATTTGTTAGATGACTTGAAAACAATAACCATAGGAGTTGTACAGACTTTTCATACAGAAGTATCCTTTGAATCAGTACAAGATTCATGCTTTCTAGTACCTAGCAGAAAACCAGGGGACATTCCAATATTCTTCTACAAAGGACCAAAAAACTCTATCAACCTTGAAGATGATGATAGAAATGATGATTCTGGAAGATTACAGTTACGTCGTTACAGCCAGCAATCTAAAGATATTATCAAAAATATGGGCTATGACTTCAGAACTGGCCTCAATAGTGGAAAAGGAAGAAGAATGCCTGTATCGGATTCCTTCTCTAAAATATGGACGGACAAAATGCGGATTGGGTTATATTGCTCCTACTTCCTTCATCAATATCATCCATCAAGATCCCGAATCTGACGAAGATAAAAGATCTGATTCTTCTAGTTCCTCCTCTTGGGATTCTGATACAAGTATCGGTGACTTCCACCGTAGCATTCTGTCTTCCAACATGGTTTTCGTTGACGGTCCTGAAGAAAATAACGAAGACGAATTTGAAATCTCATCCGAATCAGAACAATGGGCCCAAAGGTTAGATAATCAATGGGAGTTTAGATTCGAGCAAAGAGAACCTCCGACTGAAGATAAACTTGTTCAAATAGATGTTAGTGAAGAGGGATCCCCCAAACCAATATTCATTAGTGAAAGTCTTTCAGAAACTGATAAGCAAGACATGATCAAACTTATTCGCGAATACATCGACGTCTTCGCTTGGAGCTATGAAGATATGCCAGGACTTGATCCAGAGATTGCAACTCACAAACTCAATATCATGCCAAATGCTAAACCGGTCAAGCAACCACAGCGACGATTCCGTCCAGATATTATGGATACAATTGAAGCTGAAGTTAATAAACTCATGGCTTCTGGGTTTATCAGAGAGGAACAACATCTTGATTGGGTGGCTAATATAGTTCATGTCCTTAAAAATACTGGCAAGAACATAGTATGCATAGACTATCGTGATCTCAATACGGTATGTCCTAAAGACGAGTTCCCTCTACCAATTACTGATGTTATGATCGATAATACCTGTAGTTTTGAACGGATGTCATTCATGGATGGGTATTCTGGATACAATCAAATTAAAATGTTTCCAGATGACGAGAAACACACTTCCTTCAGAACGCCGATCGGTACATATTGTTATACAGTGATGCCATTCGGTCTCAAGAATGCAGGAGCAACCTATCAACGAGCTATGAGCACCATATTCTGTGAACATTTACGAAAAACAGTCGAATGCTACATTGATGATATTGCAGTCAAAAGTCGACAGAAGGAGGATCACATCCAAGATTTGAAAACTATATTTGATCTAATGCGTCAGCATCAATTAAGGATGAACCCTACTAAGTCCTTTTTAGGCGTCTCTAGTGGCAAATTTCTCGGCTTCGTCATTACCTCGAAAGGTATACACGTAGATCCCGAGAAGATCAAAGCCATCCAAAGATGCGTCCTCCACGCACTTTAAAAGAGCTACGAGGATTTCAAGGAAGGATCGCTTATATCAGGAGATTCATCTCAAATCTTTCAGGACGCTGCAGACCATTCAATAAACTTTTAAAAAAAAGATGTTTCTTTCGTCTGGACTGACGAATGTCAGAAAGCATTTGATGACATAAAACAATATCTGATGAGCCCCCCAGTATTGGTACCTCCTATCTCAGGAATACCGTTCCTTCTATATATCCGAGCAATGAGTCATTCATTGGGTGCGCTGCTCGCTCAAAAGAATAAAAATGGTCATGAACAAGCCATTTACTATCTCAGTCGTACCATGACCGGAGCTGAACCTCGATATTCATCGGTCGAAAAAGAATGTCTAGCCCTTATGTTCGTTGTCCAAAAGACACGCCATTATATCATTGGCCAGACCATTCATGTCATTTCCAGGATCAATCCTATACGAGTCATGATGAAGAAACCAAGTGTTTTAAATTCTCGATTGGCTAACTGGGGAATTTTACTTGCTCAGTATGATATGCACTATATCCCTCAGAAATCGGTCAAAGGACAAGCTTTAGCTGATTTTTGGCTGCTCATTCAATTCTAGAAAATTCCAAACTCTACGATGAAATCCCAGATGAAGTCCTAGACTCGAACCAAATTGCTGAAGAAGATCCTACTTGGCGTCTATTCTTTGACGGAGCTTCAAGAATAGGTCCTAATGGTGACATTGTCGCTGGAGTTGGAATCGTTCTTGTATCGCCAGAAGGTCTTGCTATCCAAAGAGCTTATTCTCTCGATCAACCATGTTCGAACAACGTAGTTGAGTACAATACATTGCTTATTGGTCTTCAACTCGCTAAACATCTGAATATTCAACATTTGGAAGCTTATGGAGATGCTAAACTCATCGTCAATCATATAAGAGGTACTTATGAAGTCCGCCATCAAGATCTGGTTCCTTACCATAGATCGGCCATATCTATGGCTTCTTCATTTGAAGGATTCTTCATCGAGCATGTTAGGCGAGCATGTAACACAGAAGCTGATGCTCTTGTTAATCTTGCGGCAGTGTTAGCTATTCCGGTTAGACGTCAACAAATGATTGTTGTTTACAATCGAGAATTATTTCATCTTGAGAACAATCTAACTCTAGGACTTCCAGTTGATATTGAAGAATCAACATCTCATGATGTCAATACAACAAGAGGATTCGATATTGATTTAGAGTTCGACAGATTAAATCGTAAATCATCTTCATCTTCATCTGATTCTAGTATGGAATTCATCTTCAGTAATTCAGTTGAGACTCAGAATACTGATAAAGATTGGAGACTTCCTTTCTTAGATTTCGTATTGTATGATATCCTTCCAGATAATCCGAGTGAGGCAGCATCTATCAGACGACGATCACTCAGATTTTATTACAATCATACTATAAAAACCTTATATCGTCGAGCTTATGATGGTTTACTTCTTCGATGTATTGCCGGTGATGAGGCCCAACAAATTATCCGCAAAGCACATGATGGAATTTGTGGAGCACATCAGCCTGGACCTAAACTTCAAGACCGTATTCGACGCATGGGTTATTATTGGCCTACTATGGTAAATGATGCTATTCAATATGCCCGTAAGTGTAAAGCTTGTCAAATCCATGCAGATTTTATCCATCAACCTTCAGAATTTCTACACCCAACAGCAGCATCATGGCCCTTCGAAGCTTGGGGCATGGATATTATCGGCCCAATCAATCCGCCGTCATCAAAAGGTCATCGGTTTATTCTTGCAATAATCGATTATTTCTCCAAATGGGCTGAAGCTATTCCTTTATCTGAAGTCAAAACTTCCAATGTCATCAACTTTATCAAGCATCATGTCATCTACAGATTTGGTGTTCCCCGACGCATTATTCATAATAATGGACCACAGTTCGTCAGCCAGAAGTTTACTCGATTCTGTGACGATCATCGGATCAACAATTTGGCTTCTACCGCATATAATCCAGCAGCTAATGGATTAGCAGAATCTTTCAACAAAACCATCATCAAACTCTTAAAGAAGTTTGTTTCTGCCAACAAACGTAATTGGAGTGAGAAACTCGATGAATGTTTGTGGGCTTACCGCACTACAGTTCGTAATGCCACCAGATGTACACCTTTCTCTCTGGTGTATGGATGCGAAGCTGTTCTCCCATTAGAGATTCAAATTCCTTCTTTAAGGATAGCAATCGCTAATGAACTTACCACGAAGAATAATGATCGTCTTCGACTTCAGGAATTAGAAGCTCTAGATGAAAAGCGGTTATATGCTCAACAGAATATCGAATTCTATCAAGCTAGAATCTCAAGAGCTTTTAACAAGAAAGTCAGAGTTCGAGCATATCGAAAAGGGAAACTTGTTCTTGCAGTCAGACGTCCGATGACTATGACACATATGAGTAAAGGCAAGTTCGATGCAAAATGGGAAGGTCCATTCATTGTGAATAAAGTATTTTCTAATGGGGCATATCAGCTTACCACTATGGATGGTAAAGTTACTATGATGCCCATTAATGGCAAATTCTTGAAGAAATATTATGCGTAATATTTTCATCTGTCAAGATTATTCTCCTATCATTCTCCAGCTAAAAAATATATATATATATATCAAGGTCATTGTTCTCTACATAAATTATTTCGATATCTTTTATCCCCAGTGGAAATGGATATTCTAATTTGTATCATTTTCTTAGTGAATTTGATATCTAAAAAATTACGTCCATATTACCTCTGAATTTTCTATCTCAGTATCATATTTTCTATTTAATGATATCTAGTCTTTTGATTTTCGAGTCCAAAGATCATGGAAAATCGAATTCAAAGATATTTTTATATCTAAATTCTATTTTTTCTAATCAGTATTAAACTAAAATTATCTTTGGTTTAATATTATCTGATAGAATTACAAAGTTCATTTGTATATTCTATTCTATTGAAATATGTCATGTATTATTTACCTCTGAACATATTTTCTATAGATACATCATTATCAAAACAACAAAGTCAAAAATCAAATCAAAGTTCTCATTTTCTTCATTCAAGATCGAAGTGCTGATTACAAGTGAATGCCAAAAAAAAATCAAAATATGAGAAGCTTGAAAAATTTATTGAGCAGTAGGAGTTATTAACTCCTGAATACGATCAAGTACAGTGTTCATCTTCTCCTCATGAGTTTTACGGACTCGTTCTGCTGCCTCAACTGCGACTACTTGTTGATCAAAAATAGCAATAGCAAAATGGCGACGGTTAGCTTCTTCTATCTGCTCGGCCTGCATCTGTTCTCGCTCTTGTTGAAGAGTTTGAAAGCGTGCAGCTTCGGTTGTACGAGCAGTAATAATCTCAGATTGCTCCTTTCCATGGATGCAATCGCTCCTGAAGACGAGCCAATTCCTCTTTCAAT